>CANSNZ010001081.1:0-37500 GCA_947646795.1 Beta lomatogona
AGACCCTCCTTGTTGCTCTTGGGAAGACATCATTCACAACAGAGTCAACACCCTAAACAAGAGAAAAACAACTGAAATTAGTAGTGTAATAATAAGAGAATCAATTGAAATAGCAATGAAAGAATTGTATAAACTTACCCTTATTCTATCACTGATGAATCTCCAGTCCTCTCTATTGCAACCCTCTTTTTCAAAGCAGATCCTCAGGTTCCTGAAGAAGAATGTCCAGCTAGGAGTACTCTCAGTGTCAACAATGGCATATGCAATGATAAAATTCTCATTGTTGCCATCAATACCTAGGGCTAACAGAAGTATGCCCTTGTAATGCCTATTAGAAGTATGCACCCCCTTACAACCCACCTAACTTGTACGTGCAGCAAAGGCAAAGAAACATGCGTTGAATTTTGGAACCACATTACCTTTGTTCCCTATCCATGTAACCAAGGAATATAATCCTAGGTTAGTCCCCTTGATCTTTTCAGCATACCTTGGAAGAAGGGAATAGGTCTCATAATACCCTCCATGTATCTGCCTATTAGCCACGCTCTTCACCTTATAAAGCAACCTCTTCTTCACCTTGATCCTGAACCTCTCCATGGCCAACTTTTGTAGGGCTTCAACTGGCACTTCTTGGTTTGCAGCAATTTCTTCCGATAGATGCTTGCGGAACTAGTTAGAGGACACCATGGGATTCTCTTCTCACCTACCACATGTTCTGTGTTTACCGTTCTAAGTCTTTATTGTCCAACTGACCTTGTTTGCCAACCTAGCAGCATGTATTCTCTAATCACAACCCTCTATTACACAGCAGGTTGTAAAAGTTTGTGTGTCAGCCTTCTCGATAGTGATGGCAAAGCCCTCTTGTTTACAAAAGTTCCCAAGAACATCCATAAACTATTATTTGGTTGTGAAAATCAACCAAGGCTCCAATTTGATGGATCCATATGGAGTTTCAGTCCATATTTTGCCATTCTTGTAGATCTTATCCTTCTTGCAACTACCACCTAAGCAATCCTTAAACCCAGGCTCATAAAGCTCATCAGCAAACACATCATTTTCTTTCTCTACAACAAACTCATAACTGAAAATGTCTTCTTCATCTGAGTAAATCTCACCTTTATCAACCTCATAATCTTCATCTGATTTACTCTCTTCCTCATCCTCTCTTCCCTCACCATCATCTGAAAATGCAGTGCCTTTTCCCCTGGACCTATTGCTGCTATAACCCCTTGAATTACTGCCCCTCTCTTTAGGCACATATGTCCTTAATTTTTTTGTTGTGCTCTTAAGAACTTTAAAGCCAACTGGCCTAGTTCTTGGGAGTCTTTTAGGCATGGTTGTAGACATAGTTTATGTTGGGGTTTGGGTTGGTTGCTCAGGGGGAGTTCTGGGTTCCCTTTGTTGCTCGGGGGGTGGTGTAGGGTCCCTCAATGGTGAGGCAAGGGATATAGGGGGTGGTGAAGAGTCCCTCACGGGTGAGGCAATGGATGTAGGGGGTTGTGAAGGGCCTTGACAGGTGAGGCAGGGGGATGTAGGAGGTGGAATTGGTCCCTCACCAGGTGAGGCGGGGGAATGTAGGACGTGGAGTTGGGTCCCTCACGGTGAAGCCGGGGGATGTAGTTGGTGGAGTTGGGTCCCTCATTGGTGAACTAGGTGATGTAGGAGATGGAGTTGTGTCCCTCAATGGTGAGGCAGGTGGTGTTTGTTGTTGGGTATGGGGATTAGGCTGGGAATCTCCAGGGCAGAACTCTTCCTAGGATGTATACACCCTCATGTACTCATAGATGCTAGCATCATCCCGAGAGCACCTTGGTAGCTCAACTAAAACTAGGTATCTACTAGCCTCATCAGCTCCCCTCTCCTCTTATTCTTCTTCTTTCCTTAGTCTCTCCTCTTCCTCTTTTTGTCTCCTTTCTTCCTCTTCCATCTCTTTCCTTAGTATCTCTTGCACCCTCTTAATGTTTTCAGCCTTTTCTCTCGGCTGACCCCCTTTGCTTGTACATATGCCTGGACCACTACTGTGCATGACTTCAAATAAGTGACAGCTTCGGGGGTTGTATGCATGAATCTTCCGCACGGTCTTTTTGAACACATACTCATTGTATGGATCAGCCACTTGTCCGTAAGAGGTTGTTGAAGGTTGTCCCATTGTACCCTGCAATTTTTCAGTTCATGTACAAGTGTTGACAATAGACCCTCCTTGTTGCCCTTGGAAGACATCATTCAATACAGTGCCAACATCCTAAACAAGAGAAAAACAACTGAAATTACTTGTGTAATAATAAGAGAATCAATTGAAATAGCAATGAAAGAATTTTATAAACTGACCCTCATTCTATCACTGATGAATGTCCAGTCCTCTCTATTCCAACCCTCTTTTTCAAAGCAGATCCTCGGGTTCCCGAATAAGTATGTCCAATGCGGGAGTACTTTCATTGTGAAAAATGGCTTATGCAATGAGAAATTTCTCATTGTTGCCATCAATACATAGGGATGACAGAAAGTATGCCCTTATAGTAGCCACCGAGGTGCGCCCAATCAATGCCTATTAGAGGTCAGCACCCCCTTACAAACCCCTTAACTTGTGCAGCAAAGCCAAAGTAACATGCCTTAAATTTGGGAACCACATTTCCTTTGTTCCTTGTCCATGTAACCAAGGCATATGATCCTAGGTTAGTCCCTTTGATCTTTTCAGCATACCTTAGAAGAAGAGCATAGGACTCATCATACCCTCCATGTATCTGCCTTTTAGCCATGTCTTCACCTTATAGAGCAACCTCTTCTTCACCTTGATCATGAACCTCTCCGTGGCCACCTTTTGTTGGGCTTCAACTGGCACTTCTTGGTTTGCAGTAATTTCTTCAGATAGATGCTTGTATAACTAGTTAGAGGACACCATGGGATTCTCTTCTCACCTCCAACATGTTACGTGTTTACCCTTCAAAGTCTTAATTGCCCAACCGACCTTGTACGCCAACCTAGCGGCATGTATCCTCCATTCACAACCCACCATTACACAGTAGGCTTTAAACCTCTGTGTGTCAGCCTTCTCAACAGTGATGGCAAAGCCTTCTTGTTTACAAAAGTACCTAAGAACATCCATAAACTCCTCTTTGGTTGTGAAAATCAACCAAGGCTCCAATTTGATGGACCCATATGGAGTTACAGTCTATACTTTGCCATTCTTGTATATCTTATCCTTATTGCAACTACGATCTAAGCAATGCTCAAACCCAGGCTCATAAAGCTCATCAGCAAACACATCATTTTCTTTCTCTACAACAAACTCATAACTTAAATGTCTTTTTCATCTAAGTAAGCTGTCACCTTCCTCAACCTCATAATCTTCATATGATTCACTCTCTTCCTCATCCTCTCTTCCCTCACCATCATCTGAAAATGTAGTGTATTTTCCCCTGGACCTATTCTTTGTTATAACCCCCTAAAATTACGCCCTCTCTATAGGCACATATGACCCTAATTTTTTCTTTGTGCTCTTAGGATCTTTAAAACCAACTGGCCTTGTTCTTGGGGGTCTTTTAGGCTTGGTTGGAGACTTAGTTTGTGTTGAGGTTTAGGTTGGTTGCTCAGGGGGGGGAGTTGTTGGTTCCCTTGGTTGCTCAGGGGGTGGTGTAGGGTCCCTCAATGGTGATAGGGGGTGGTGAAGAGTCCCTCACTTGGTGAGGCAATAAATGTAGGGGGGTTGTGAAAAGCCCCGACGGGTGAAGCAAGGGATGTAGGAGGTGGAAGTGGTTCCTCATAGGTGAGGCAGGAGATGTAGGACGTGGAGTTGAGTCCATCACAGTGAAGGCAAGGGATGTAGTTGGTGGAGTTGGGTCCCGCATTGGTGAACTTGGTGATGTAGGAGGTGGAGTTGTGTCCCTCAATGGTGAGGCAGGTGGTGTTTGTTGTTGGGTAGGAGGATTAGGTTGGGAATCTCCAAGGCAGAACTCTTCCTATGATGTATACACCTTCATGTACTGATATATGCTAGCATCATTCACTGAGAGCACAAGTAGCTCAACTAAAACTAGGTATCTCCTAGCCTCCTCCGCTCCCCTCTCCTCTTCTTCTTCTTCTTTCCTTAGTATCTCATCTTCCTCTTTTTGTCTCCTTTTTTCCACTTCCATCTCTTTTCCTTAGTATCTCTTGCACCCTCTTAATGTTTTCAGGCTTTTCTCTCTCAGGCTGACCCCTTTGTTGTACATATGCATGGACCACTGCTCTTTGTGCATGACTTCAAAGAAGTGACAGCTTCAGGGTTGTATGCTTGAATCATCTACATGGACTTTTTGAACACATACTCATTGTATGGATCGGTGCTTTGTCCGGAAGAGTTTGTGAAAGGCGGTCCCATTGTTCCCTGCAATTTTGCAGTTCACGTACAAGTGTTGACAATAGACCCTCCTTGTTGCTCTTGGGAAGACATCATTCACAACAGAGTCAACACCCTAAACAAGAGAAAAATAACTGAAATTAGTAGTGTAAAAATAAGAGAATCAGGCCCTGTTCTTTTGAACTTATTTTCAGTTAATTTCAGTTCAGTTAATTTAATTTGTAATTTATTTCGTTTTTCGGTTAATTTAATTTCGGTTCGGTTAATTTAATTTCGGTTAATTTAATTTAATTTCAGTTCTGTTAATTTAATTTCAGTTAAGTTAATTTAATTTCAGTTTCATTCAGTTAATTTCAGTTAATTTCAGTTTAGTTCATCTTATGTAATGTTTTAATTAATATTTTTTATTTATTATGATTATCATTATTATTATTATTATTATTTATGATAATAATAATAATAATTGATATTATTATTTAATATTTATTATGATTATTATTATTATTATTTATGATAATAATAATAATTATTATTATTATATTTAATATTATTATTTATTTATTATTTTTTATTTTTTATTATTATTATTTTTATTATTATTTTTTATTAGTACTATTATTATTTATTATTATTTATTATTATTATTTTTTATTATGATTATTTTATTATTATTATTATTATTTATTATTTTTTATTATTATTTTTATTATTATTATTTAATATTATTATTACTACTTAATTAATATTATATTATTATTATTTATTTATTTATTTATTATTATTATCATTATTATTATTATTTTTATTATTAATTATTTGTTATTTATTATTTATAATTATCATTTATTATTTATTTATTTATTTATTTATTATTATTATTATTATTATTAATTATTATGCATTATTTTTATTTATTATTATTATTATTATTATTATTTAATATTATTATTATCTTTATTATTATTTATTATTTATTGTTTATTTGAAATTATTTATTATCTATTATTTATTATTATTATTATTATTATTATTATTATTATTATTATTTATTTAGTATTATTATAATTATTATTATATTTACTATTATTATTATCTTTATTTATTCACTATTTATAATTTATTATTTATTATTATTATTTATTATTTATTATTTATTATTATTTATTATTTAATATTATTATTTATAATTTATATTTTTTTATTATTATTATTTATTATTATTGTTTTTATTATTATTATTATTATTAATATAATGTTGAACTTAATTGAACTTAAATTAAATAATAAATAATAATAATAAATAATAACAATAATAACAATAATGATAATAAATAATAACAATAATAATAATAAATAATAACAATAATAATAAAAATAATAATAAATAATAACAATAATAATAATACTAGTAAATAATTGCAATAATAATAATAAATAATAACAATAATAATAATAATAAATAATAACAATAATATTAGTAATAAATAATAACAATAATAATAATAATAATGATAAATAATAATAATAATAATAATAATAATATAATAATAATAATAATAATAATAATATGTATTGATAATATTATGTTAATAATTTTTTATTATTATCGATAATTATTATTTTAAAAAATTAAATATACAATTCAGTTCAGTTTCAGTTAATTTCAGTTAATTTAATTTAATTTCGGTTCGGTTAATTTAATTTCGGTTCGGTTAATTTAATTTCGGTTAATTTAATTTAATTTCAGTTCGGTTAATTTAATTTCGGTTCGGTTAATTTAATTTCGGTTTAGTTCGGTTAATTTCAGTTAATTTAATTTAATTTAATTTAATTTCTGTCCAAATAAGTTCAAAAGAACAGGGCCTCAATTGAAATAGCAATGAAAGAATTGTATAAACTTACCCTCATTCTGTCACTGATTAATGTCCAGTCCTCTCTATTGCAACCCTCTTTTTTAAAGCAGATCCTCGGGTTCCCGAATAAGTATGTCCAGTGGGGAATACTTTCGGTGTGAAAAATGGCATATGCAATGAGAAACTTCTCATTGTTGCCATCAATACATAGGGATGACAGAAGTGTGCCCTTGTAGTAGCGACCGAGGTGCGTCCAATCAATGCCTATTAGAGGTCTGCACCCCCTTTCAAAAACCCACAAACTTGTGCAGCAAAGCCAAAGTAACATGCCTTGAATTTGGGAACCACATTTCCTTTGTTCCTGTCCATGTAACCAAGGCATATGATCCTAGGTTAGTCCCCTTGATCTTTTCAAGCATACCTTGGAAGAAGAGCATAGGACTCATCATACCCTCCATGTATCCGCCTTTTAGCCATGCTCTTCACCTTATAAAGCAACCTCTTCTTCACCTTGATCATGAACCTCTCCATGGCCACCTTTTGTAGGGCTTCAACTGGCACTTCTTGGTTTGCAGTAATTTCTTCAGATAGATGCTTGTATAACTAGTTAGAGGACACCATGGCATTCTCTTCTCACCTCCCACATGTTCTGTGTTTACCCTTCAAAATCTTAATTGCCCAACTAACCTTGTCCCGCCAACCTAGCGGCATGTATCCTCCAAGCACAACCCACCATTACACAGCAGGTTGTAAACCTCTGTGTTCTAGCCTTCTCAACTGTGATGGCAAAGCCCTCTTGTATGCAAAAGTACCTAAGAACATCCATCAACTCCTCTTTGGTTGTGAAAATCAACCAAGGCTCCAATTTGATGGATCCATATGGAGTTTCAGTCTATATTTCGCCATTCTTGTAGATCTTATCCTTACTTCAACTACGATCTAAGCAATGCTCAAACCCGGGCTCATAAAGCTCATCAAAGAAACACATCATTTTCTTTCTCTACAACAAACTCATAACTGAAATGTCTTTTTCATCTAAGTAAATCTCACCTTCCTCAACCTCATAATCTTCATCTGATTCACTCTCTTCCTCATCCTCTCTTCCCTCACCATCATCCGAAAATGCAGTGTCTTTTCCCTGGACCTATTCTTTGCTATAACCCCTAAAATTACGCCCCTCTCTATAGGCACATATGTCCCTAATTTTTTTTACCGTGCTCTTAGGAACTTTAAATCCAACCGGCATTGTTCTTGGGGGGTCGTTTAGGCTTGGTTGTAGACTTAGTTTGTGTTGAGGTTTAGGTTGGTTGCTCGGGGGGAGTTGTGGGTTCCCTTGGTTGCTCAGAGGGTGGTGTAGGGTCCCTCAATGGTGAGGCAGGGGATATAGGGGGTGGTGAAGAGTCCCTCACAGGTGAGATAAGGGATGTAGGGAGTTTTGAAGGACCCTGACAGGTGAGGCAGGGGATGTAGGAGGTGGAATTGGCCCTCACAGGTGAGGCAAGGGATGTAGGACGTGGAGTTGCGCCCCTCACGGTGAAGCCGGGGGATGTAGTTAGTGGAGTTGGGTCCCTCATTGGTGAACTAGGTGATGTAGGAGGTGGAGTTACGTCCCTCAATGGTGAGGCGAGGTGGTGTTTGTTGTTGGGTTATGAAATTAGGAGGGGATCTCCGGGGCGGAACACTTCCTAGGATGCATACACCCTCATGTACTCATATATGTTAACATCATCCACTAAGAGCACGGAGTAACTCAACTAAAACTATGTATCTCCCCTGCCTCCTCGGCCACCCTATCCTCTTCTTCTTCTTTCCTCGGTTTCTTCTCTTTCTCTTTTTGTCTCCTTTCTTCCTCTTCCATCTCTTTCCTTAGTATCTCTTGCACCCTCTTAATGTTTTCAGCCTTTTCTCTATTAGCTTGATCCCTCTGTGCATGACTTCAAATAAGTGACAACTTCAGGGTTGCATGCATGAATCTTCTACATGGACTTGTTGAAAACATACTCATTGTGTAACACCCCGTAATTTTCACTCTTTATTTTTGGTGTTAGTTTATTTTAAAATGATATTCTTTTCGTAAAAATAAATAAAAAAATAATTTATTATTTTCTCTAGATCAATGATTTTTATTCTTTATAATTTGGGAGCCGAATTAATATTTTATTATATGGTGTATTATATTTATATTTATAATATAATTCATTAGAATTATTTTCATTATTAAGTATTTTCAAAGTTTAGGCGCGATTTAGGAATTAATCGTTTTATCGCGTAACGGGCTTTCGGAGCATGGATCATTGTTGAATTGGGCCGAAAGTTTTGTGTGGGTGTTGGGCTTGGGGCAGCCGGCCAAGTGAAGGATTAAGGGGAGCCTTCTCCTTTTCTTTTCTCTTTTGTTTTTCTCATGACTCTTTGTTGCTTTGTAACCCCCTAATCATTCTCCTTCATTAAAACCCTTTATTTCAACCATTAAACATCCATAAAATTCTGATTTTTATTCAAAGAAGTTCAGCAGCATCATTCTCATTTACCCCCCACCGTTTCAAGAAAAGAAAGAGAGAAAAGGAAGAGCAAAAGAAGAGAAAGGTTCAACCCGGTTTTTCTCTATCACACCTTCACGAAAATAACCGTATCCGGAGATCTAACCGTGTGATCGTCTTTAATTTTGGACACAACATTTATAACATTTTGTTCTACATTCTGACCAGAGCGATTTAGAATCTGAGCTTTTGATCATCGGGAATCATGGTCGTAACAGAGCAGTACGAAACAAGAGTTTTCAACGTTCAAGAAGAAATGCCTAGTGTCTTGTTGCTACAATTCTCGTTCGTTATGCCTTGGGGTTAGAAGAGGATTTGGATTGCATGTTTAACTCGTGATTGTCTCTTTAGACTCAGCTCTCCTCCCGACGATCCAGGTAACTAGTTGTTATCTTAGAACCATAGTCATTAGGGTATTATTCGGTATTAGATTACTACGTTAGGAATTGTTTAAAATACTTTTTGAATGAGATTTTTGACGAAATTTGACATGAACATACGTTACACATGCTATGAGAATACTGTGTAGAGAAAAATAATTTTTTCATGATTTTTAATATTTATTTGATTTAATTAGTATTTTGTGTGTTTTAGGCTAGATTTCATAATAATTATTTAACGACTGTTAAAATTGATGAAATCATTTTTATTAGATCACGTTACATGCGTATAATGTATTCCATGCCGTAGAACAATTTTTACCTACTGTTTACTGTTTTAATTAATTGATATATCTGTTTTTGTAATTTCTGTTCTGTCAGTATTTAATTCATGAAAATTATTTGTAGAGGAAGAAAAATTAATTTACTTGAATAATATGTATTTCCGTGAGTTTTTACATGTTATGCAAATTTTTGGTAATTTGTGAGCGTCTGTTTATATTTTTAATTATTATAATGGCTTATTTGAGGAATCTGTATATTAACTGTTAAAAATACTTTTGTAGTCCGAAAATTATAAATAAAAATTTTACCATGTCAGTAGAGCCATTAGGGTCATATGATAATTTTTGTGTGATTTTACTGCTAAAATTTGTTAGTTTCATAATTATTATGGTGTTTTTGTGATGAAATTGAGGATACACTTTTAAATTGTTTGAGGGCTTGTAAATCAGAAATAAATCATAATTTAATATATTCTGGGTTGCTGATTTTCAGTAGTATACAGTATGCATCATTTGGGTAGCCACATGTTTAGGTTTGATTTATGAAATAAAATGATTTAATTGTTATTACTCTTTTAATGAATATGATTTAGAGTTAATTGGTGATGTATTTGTGATTGAGTGTGGTTGCTGTAAAAAAAACCAGTATAATATCATTGATGATGTTTAGAGATGATTAAGTTTTATTGTGGGAGATATTTGTTGAAAATTTGTAAGTGATTTATTTTGAGGATTTTTGAAGAATTACTTTTGATGAATTATGGGTATAAGGCCGGGTGGCATCCCTTTTGACGAATATTTTTTTTGAGATGGATGATACTTTGATGATATTTATGATTTTATTTGAGATAAGAACATCCGGTGGGATAGGTGTAGTCCCCGGTGAAGAACATGTCAACCACCTGGTTTGCGAACTAGGGGTACACCTGGGTTAATTGTTGTCGTCCGAGAGTCAGGGAGTTCTACGTGTTCTACCCTGCATCGGGAGTTTGGCCATTCTTAGACACGGGCGGTGGGAAACGTAAGCCCATAGGCGACCCGGAGATTGCGATCTGACAAACCTTAGGAAGTGATTTGCGAATCACTAGCGTTCGGTTTCTGTCTCAGACACTTGTTTTACCTATACTTTTATTTTCCTAAAAGTACTCTTGAGATGATTTATTTATTTTTATCCAACTCACTTGCTATTTATTATTCATTTGCATTATTTGTGAGTTATATGGAAGTGGATGCATATTGTAGTTAACTTGACTTAATTATTTCCTTTCTTATTAATCTATGTCTGAATCGTACTTTGATTGCTTTTGTTCTGGGAGAACTGCTAGTTACTCCCCACTGATTTTGGATATTTGTTGTATATTTTGCAGGTTTTGTTGATGGGGATTTTCTTTGATTTTGGGCTCGGGTTGAGATGCGAGAAATAATTTATTAGGGGTTTTAGTTCTAGACTTCTCTTTAGTTTGAGATAGTTTTCTCATTTTGATTCTAATCTAAGTAATTAATTTACTTATAGTATTTACTTATGTTTGTTTTTATCACTTAGTTATTTAAACACTATTCTTGTAGTAGTGACATTCCCAGAAGACGATGTTTCCGCCATCGTCCTATTAAATATATTATTATTTCTTTCTTTTCGGTCTTTGAAATTCTGGGGTGTTACACATTGTATGGATCAGCAGCTATCCAGAAGCGTTTGTGGAAGGCTGTCCCATTGTATCCTGCATTATTACAGTTCATGTACAAGTGTTGACAATAGACCCTCCTTGTTGCTCATGGGAAGACAATATTCACCGTAGAGTCAACACCCTAAATAAGAGAAAAACAACTGAAATTAGTAGTGTAATAATAAGAGAATCAATTGAAATAGCAATGTAAGAATTGTATGAACTTACCCTCATTCTATCACTGATGAATGTACAGTCCTCTCTGTTGCAACCCTCTTTTTCAAAGCAGATCCTCAGGTTCCTGAAGAAGTATGTCCAACTAGGAGTACTCTCAGTCTCAACAATGGCATATGCAATGACAAAATTCTCATTGTTGCCATCAGTACATAGGGCTGACAGAAGTATTCCCTTGTAGTACCCACTGAGGTGAGCCCCATCAATGCCTATTAGAGGTATGCACCCCCATACAAACCCCCTTACTTGTATGTGCTGCAAAGGCAAAGAAACATGCCTTGAATTTGGGAACCACATTCCCTTTGTTCCCTGTCCATGTAACCAAGGCATATGATCTAGGGTTAGGCCCCTTGAACATTTCAGCATACCTTGGAAGAAGAGCATAGGACTCATCATACCCTCCATGTATCTATCTTTTAGCCATGCTCTTCACCTAATAAAGCAACCTCTTCTTCACCTTGATCTTGAACCTCTCCATGGCCACCTTTTGTAGGGCTTCAACTGACACGTCTTGGTTTGTAGCAATTTCTTCAGATAAATACTTGAATAACCAGTTAGAGGACACCATGGGATTGTCTGTCAACCAACAGGATGTATTCTCCAATCACAACCCTCCATTACACAGCAGGCTGTAAACCTTTATGTGTCAGGCTTCGCAATAATGATACAAAAGTTCCTAAGAACATCCATAAACTCCATAAACTCCTCTTTAGTTGTGAAAATCAACCAAGGCTCCAATTTGATGGATCCATATGGAGCTTCAGTCCAAATATTGCCAATCTTGTAGATCGTATCCTTATTGCAACTACCATGTAAGAAATGCTCAAACCCAGGCTCATAAAGCTCTTCAGCAAACACATCATTTTCTTTCTCTACCACAAACTCAAAACTGAAAATGTATTCTTCATCTGAGTCACCCTTACCTTCATGAACCTCATAATCTTGATCTGGTTCACTCTCTTCCTCATCCTCTCTTCCCTCACCATCATCTGAAAATGCAGTGCCTTTTCCCCTGGACCTCTACTGCTATAACCCCTAGAATTACAGCCCATCTCTTTAGGCACATATGTCCTTAATTTTTTTGTTGTTCTCTTAGGAACTTTAAAGCCAACTGACCTTGTTCTTGGTGGTCTTTTAGGCTTGGTTGTAGACTTAGTCTGTGTTGGGGTTTGGGTTGGTTGCTCATAGGGTGGTGTGGGTTCCTTTGGCTGCTCAGGGGGTGGTGTAGAGTCCCTCAAAGGTGATGCATGGGATGTAGGGGGTGGTGAAGGGTAACTCACAGGTGAGGCAGGGGATTTACGGGGTGGTGAAGGGTCCCTCATAGGTGAGACAGGGGATGTAGGAGGTGGATTTGGGTCCGTCACAGGTGAGGCAGGGGATGTAGTTGGTGGTGTTGGGTCCCTCACAGTGAAGCCAGGGGGATGTAGGTGGTTGAGTTGTGTCACTCAATAGTGAGCTAGGTGATGTAGGAGGTGGAGTTGGGTCCCTCAACGGTGAGGCAGGTGGTGTTTGTTGTTGGGTAGGGGGATTAGGCTGGTTGTTTGTTGCTTGTTTGGGATGGAATGTGGTAGTTCAATTAATTAGGTTTTGTTCTGGTTGTTTGTTGCTTGTTTGGGATGGACTCAATTTAGTTGCTTCTCCATTATAATGGTCATGATTTTGATGTGAGGGTGGATGACATAGACTTGTGTCATTTAATGGGATTATATGAAGATTTTGTTGAGGAATATGTTAAACGGAATGTATATCTCCCCAAAGCCTTTAGGATATTGGTGCATAATCCTAGGACTAATAGGAAAATGGAGATAAGTAGTGATGCTGATTTAGGGAAAGTATGGACTTTTGGGAGGGTAACTGACACCATAAAGATATGGGTTGAGGAAATAGACAACCCAGGAAAAGTGTTTAGGGCATATGTACAACAAAGGGATCAGGCTGAGAGAGAAAAGGTTGAAAACACTAAGAGGGTGCAAGAGATACTAAGGAAAGAGAGGGAAGAGGAAGAAAGGAGACAAAAAGAGGAAAAGGAGAGACTGAGGAAAGAATAAGAAGAGGAGAGGGAAGCTGAAGAGGAGATACCTGCAGTGTAGAATAAAAAAACATTAGGGGTACATTATAGAATTTTAAAAAACACAGGGGTAAATCATAGAAAAACCCAACAAGAAATTTCAAATTTGTAAATGATCAAAAATAGGTGACTCGTAAAATCAAAATAAACCCTACAACGAACTAACCCTAACAGAACATAACTGCAGTTCAGACAAAGATTTTAAGACAAAGAAACACTAAATGAACTTACTGACCTTGAAAGGGAGTAGGAAAGGTTTCACGTTGTAGCCCTCTTTTCGAAAATTCAATGTTCTGGTTTTTAGGTCCTTGAAGAACACCCACTTCAAGTTTGTAGCGCAGTCTTCTTTGTCTTCAAATTTCGCAGCACTCTGTTTACAAATCTTCGCAGTTGCAGTAGATTTTTTAGGGTTCCATTGATGCTTTAAGACGCATGAAGAACAGAGCAAGAAGGGGTAGTTGCAAGGGCTTGGTTTTTTTTTTGGAAGAAATTTTATGTCAGGTTATCTCCCCCACCATAATGGCACCACAAAATAAGGGTAAACTTGTAAATAAACGCTAATGGAGGACTAAGTCTGTTAACCAAACGGGCATTATGGGTAATTTTTTTAAAAGTCAGAGGTATATGGTGAATAAAAAAATTTATCAGGGGTATTTGGTGAAAAAATCGTAGAAATAAAGTCCTAAATGACATAGAGTCAAAGGGAAAGGAAATGAAGTTGGGTGTTCATTCCCTTGGTGGTACTTGCAATAGGCATTAGGGTTCCACTTCTTGTGTCTATTTTCAAGTGCAGGGTCTATAGTAGGACCGATAGGATGTATTGCTCCTTTTTTATGAAGCCTACTGAAAGCTTCTTCTAAAGTAATGCCCAATGGAGTCAAGGTTCTTTGAGGCTTTTGATAACCTCCATTTTCAGTAGCTAGGGCGTTGACATCATTACCTTTGGAGCTGGAAGGGTTATTGTTACTCTTCTTGAAAGAGTTGTTGTTGTAACCCTTACTTTTTTGGACTTGGACCTCTTCTTCGATCAGTAGGCCTACCTTATAGAGTTTCGTGAAAGACTCTATGGGTTGGAATTTATTGTGATCCCCATACTTGGGCTGCAAGTTACGGATCACCAGTCAGACTTAGTCCGCTTCAGTTGGCTGGTTAGTCATTTGTGCAGCTTTATCCCTCCATCTGTTAAGGAAGGTGACAAAGTCTTCGTTGGTGTTTTATTTAGTTAACTCCAATTCAAGGCCAATGGGAAGCTAAGGGTTGCATATATATATTGTTGGTATAACTCTTCTTTGATGTAGTCCCAGTCATTCAGCTTGGTTTTATTCAGTGATCTTTTTTTAGGGTTTAGATTGGATTCAATGCTTGAAGTTCTTTTTTTAGGGTTTAGATTGTTACAACTTTGTTCACCAAATATCGATTTTTCTAAGGTTTTTAGCTTTTAATAGCATCACTTATAGTCGATTGTTCACCAAATGTTCGATTTCCTTGTTAATTGCAGATTTTAAGTTTTGTTCTAACAAAGAATTTGGTGGAATTTGTAAATGGTGTAGGTGTTCGAGCTGCTTATAATCTACTGTTTTCTTCTTCCCTAACCAAAAAACTTTGTCTTCTTCGGGTTCTTTCTCTTGAGTTTTTTCTCTCTTTAATTATATTTCATATTCATGAACGAGTTTTGTTTAAAAAGAGAAGACCCATTTTAGAACAAACCCAGTAAAGGTGGCATCTTTTGAATCCAATAAAAACGAATTTGGGGATTACAAGAAAAAATTTGAGGTATTTTCTGGTAAAAACCGTAAAAATATGGAGAATAATGTTGTGTTTGATAAAGGAGCAAAGGAGAAGAAAATGGGTTTCATCAAGGAATTTGTTAAGAAGAAATTTGGTGATAAGAATCAGAAAAATGAGGATATTACATTAAACCCATCAAAAGTTTCAATATTGAAAACCGATGAGAACAAATTTGGGGATAAGAAGAAGATATTTGAGGAAAACCCATCAAAAGTTTCATTCTTGCAATCAGAAAAGAAGAAATTGTGGGATAAGAGGAAAACATTTGGTGGTGATTCAGCTGATGCTGTGGAAGCTAAACCAAAGAAAAAGAGTGAGCTGAGTGAGCATGTTAAAATATCAAATGAACTCCTAGCTTTATGTACTAATTTGATACATGTAAAAATATCAAATGCTTCCAAAAACTTTTGTTTTTGTTGGAACTTGTGCATGTGCTTCTAGTGGATAATAGTATATTAGTATGTAAGCTTGATCATTTGTTTCACATACTTAGATTCTTTGGCTGTGATTGTTCTTTGCTCCTCTTTTTGGCTTCTACTTCTTTGGCTGTGATTGTTCTTTGTTCCTGTGTTTTCTTTTCTGTGTTTAAAACTTGATCATGCAAAAGGTAGTTTGTAAATTTTGAAATTACTGAATTGGCCCCCTTGCTTGCTCTTTATCTCCTTATATGTCCTTTTCCATTCATTGAGTTATATAAAACATTCATCAGCAACGTTAAGGTGCTCAATGAGAAGATGTTGCATAGTATGACTTTTGGTGGCCTTTTCTTCATCAAAAAAATTTTCATTGCTACTTGTTGCTTGTTATGATATTTGATTCTTGTTGTTTGCTTGCACTAGTAGGTAAAACTTTACCATGGAAACTACTTCATTGTCAACACCCGTGGAGGACCCCGAAGAGGATGGATATTTTGAGTACACATCATCTCCTCCATAACAGAAGCGGCAGAAGTCGAAAGTGTGGAACGAGTTAGTGCAAGGAAGGAATGAGGCAGGTGAGAAAATTACAACCTGTCCTTATTGTAATATAACTTTGGTTGCTGGGGAAATAGTGGTACATCTCATTTAAAGTGACATTTAGAAAGGTGTTTGCGGCGACCCGTCGGACTTGAAATTGGGGGGGGGTGTGTGAATGATGATGAATCTTTTAGATTCGATATGAGTCAATTAAGGAAAGCTATCGTGTTGTTTATTCTTGAAGGAGGACATTCTTTTTCGTTGTTGAACAAAAAGAGTTTCAAAAGGATGATGTCTAAAGCTACGCCTCACTTTGTACCTTTTAGTCGTTATACAGCTACTAGAGAGTTAATGCTCTTGTATATTTTAGATAGGGAAAGGGTGAAACATACGCTAGCAAAAAGTCCTGGACGAACTTATTTTACTACTGATTGTTGGAGTTCTTCGCATTCTTGGCAACACTATATTTGTATCACTGCCCATTTTGTTGATTCTCACTAGAAATTGCAAAAAAGAATTTTGAGATTTAGGGCTTTAAATCCTCCTTATGATGGTGAGCGTATTGCAAATGAGATTTTTCAGTTTTTTGGTCCAATGGTCACTAGAGAAAAAGGTCCTTACATTTACGTTGACAATGCCACCTACAACGACACAATGTTAAGTAAGTTACGTGGTTGTCTTTATGAGAAAGGGCCTTTGGTTGGTGACCTAATTGTGAAAGCTGGTTTGGGTTGCATAAAAAGTAATTTGGATAAGATTAGAACACTTATGAGGTTAATTCATAAATCTGTCAAAAGGGGCAAGGAATTTTATGAGACTGCCCAAAAGAATTTTCATTAAGATGTTAAGAGGTAATTGAGTTTAGACATGGAAGTTCGCTGGAATTCAACATATAAGATACTTGATAATGTCTTTTGTTACAAAGATGTGTTTGTGCAATTAAGGTCAACAAATTATTCGTTTATGAGCCTTGTACCTTCTGAATAGGAGTGGAATAAGTTGAGTGTAATACACAAGTTTTTGAAGGTTTTTATGATGTGACATGCATGTTTTCTAGTGTCAATAATCCTACATCAAACTTGTAATTTAGAGGTGCTTGCATGATTCATCTCCGCTTACTTGAGGCAAGTACGAGTTCCCATGATTTTTTAAGAGAAATGGTAAACCCGATGTATGATAATTTTGACAAATATTGGGAAATATAACATTTACTTGTCTTGTGCGACTATTCTCGACCCAAGGTTTAAAGTCAAGTTTGTGGAGTATAGTTTTACCAAATTGTATGGGATTGAAGAGGCGGGAAAAAAGGTTGATCGTGTTTTGGATACTCTAAACCAATTATTTAATGAGTACAAGGAGTCACCGGATCATTAATTGTTAGTCCTCCGCTTCCAAGTTTCACAGATTATAATATGTTTGAAGATTACCATAGTTTCACAAGGAGAAATGCTAGAAGTCGGACAAGAAGGTCTCAACTTGACTTGTATTTGGAGGAAGAAGGCCTTGGTATGTATTCAAAGTTGAATGTCTTGGAGTATTGGCATCAATGTGCTATTGGATACCCGGTCCTCTCTGTTCTAACACGTGATTTGTTAACTATCCCTGTGAGCACAATGGCTTCTGAGTCTGCATTCAGCATTGGAGGTAAGACCATATCCCCATCTCGTAGCTCTTTAAAGCCTAAGACCGTACAAGCCTTGGTATGTGTCCAAGATTGGCGACGTGCAGAAGGTGATATTTGGAGCGACTCAGAGGTCGATATTACAGAGGACGATGAGGCTTGCGATGATATTAGTGATGATATTGACGAAACGAGTCTTTTTTTTTATAGGTAAAGTATTGGTTACTTGTTTTTTTCTTGTACAATCACATCCCTTTCTACTTCTTTTGTTTCTCCATGCAATATATCTGATGGATTGTTTTGATTGTTTGGCTTTAAATGATATGCAG
Organism: Beta lomatogona; assembly: GCA_947646795.1. Taxonomy (NCBI): domain Eukaryota; kingdom Viridiplantae; phylum Streptophyta; class Magnoliopsida; order Caryophyllales; family Amaranthaceae; genus Beta; species Beta lomatogona. Next base: position 18,051 of record CANSNZ010001081.1, read on the forward strand.
GAGGAACTGCAGTTGGCACTTTTCACAAGTCCCTTGGGTGGAAATCTTTTCATGGATCGGGTAAAATGTCTTTTTACTTGCCTGTTCACCTTTAAAGTGGATGCAACAACTTAGTGTTCTTTGAATTAATATTTTCAAATGGTGTTAGTTGTATTAAAAGTATGTATACATTTAGATGTTTAATCTCAACTAAGTACAGACTTTTAAAACTATATATGAATGCGAACAACCACATTTCTCATAGTTAAAACTTGTTTTCAAGATCAGCTTAATGGCTTTCATCTCCATGTGACAAGGGTTCTCTCATGGTGTTGAGCCATCACTTCTTCCTCCACCAGATTCTGTTTCGATGAGTGCAAATACAACAATAAATGCTCCTTCTTTTTCTAGCTGAGGAATATGAAAGAACCTGGGAGCAGATGCTGCTTAAAACACAAACTAATTGAATTTTGTTACCTAGCCTCCGTATTAGTTTAATTATGTTCAGGAATTGATTGTGTGGCTGCTACTATTTGCGTGAAGTTTTGTATTGCTGGATTTTTTATTTTGCTTTTTTAATATGAAGTTTTGTAGAAGAGCTTGCCAAAAACCAAGTAGATTGGGACTAAATTAAGTTTCTCGGAACCCACATTTTCTTTTACTCGGGGAAACATCAATGCTAAAAAAGTTTTTATAGAGGCAAATTGTATCAGAAGACCAACGCTTGAGAGACCAATACAATCTTTGTTGTGATCTGAAAACACTTATGATGATGTATATGCATAATCAATACAATTTTTTTTTAAATAGGGTTAGGGTGCAGTCGGGTCGGTCCTAGCCCTTGAACCGACCCGACCCGACCCGACCAGTATATAGCAAGACCCGACCCAACCCGGCCCGGCCCGTTGAACAGGTCTAAAGCATATACAACTCAAGCATTACAAAGACTCGTTCTACAACGTATTTTGAATCCAACATAATCTACTAACTGAATGGATCATCCTTAGGGAATTCCATTTCTCCAATTTCAAAAACAATTGTCTAAACGAAAAATTGAGCTTCTAGAGGAACAACAAAGCATAATATCATATCTCTGCATTAGTGTGTAATCCCCAGTAAATTTATGAATTTTATAAATATATTTTAATGTATATTTATATATAAATAAGTATATTTTAGTATTTAAACGATTTATTTCTTCAAAGGTTGAGTATTTGAAAGTCAAAGGAATTATTTTAATGATTTAAAGAAGTCAAACATTTTATTTAGTCATACTTTGAAATATATTCGTATAGCTTAAAGCACTTTTTGGGTTGTGAAAAGGATTTTTAAATTGGGTATGAGGAACCCAACTACTCAAATCAGCAATCATTAAATACTAGTTTTAGCCCAATCACCTTTTCCTAAGCCCAAAATAGGGAAAATATATAAACCCCCAAAACCCCAAAATTCCCACACACTATTTTCTCTCTCCACCTTCTCCCTCATACTTTCGGCCCTCCTCTTCTTTTCTCTCTCTCTTTTCTTTTTTTCTCTTTCTTCTCTTTTCTCCTCTTCCCTTTGTGGACCACGGCCGACCGCCGGCAGCAGCACGCCGCCTGTTCCCGCCACCGCCCTTCAGCTGACGTCCCTCTCCTCCTTACTTTTGTTTGGTTATTTTTCTTCCTCCTCAAGTTCTATTTTAATGCAAAGTTTGTATTTTTAAGGGTTTGTTTAATATGTTTATGTCTAAAAGATATAGTTTGATTATTTAATTATGAATCTAAGATTATATAATTTATGTAATGAAGTACTTAAATTTCAGATTTACTTATTTTGTTTAAAATAGCGTTTTGAGTAGCAAAGCATGGATTTTTAGAGTTTTGGAAGTTGGAAAATTATAGTTGTATGTTGTAGTTTGTGAAATTGAGTTTTCTTATGATTTTAAGTATCTTTAAGTATAATTAAAAAGGGTTTTATTATATTATATGTTGATGGTGGAGTTTTTATAATTTAAACATGAGTTTAAAGGGTTTTTAAGCAACTAGTGTAGAGGTACAATACTAGGAGGTTTTAATAATTAAGTTTTATTGATGGGAAATGTTTTTAAACACTCTTGAGAAGGGTTTAACGTATTTTAATAGTGCTGGAAATTTATAAAGTATTGATTTTGGGTTATGTTAATTATTTTAGGCGGAGATTTCTCTTTAGGCGACTTTTAAGGTTGTGAAAGTGGCCTCTCTATTTGTCTACACAAGGTACGTACATACCTATGTGTTGATTGCATTAGTATCATGTCCTAAGGATGAGAAATATGTAGTATCATGTATAGGGAACTATTTTTAGTTCATATGTGATTTCTGTTAAGTTGGATTTGCATGATTTATGCTGTTGTGTGAAGCATGTTGGTTATAATATTTATATTATGTTTGTATGGAAGATTGATGCAAGCATATGGGATTTGGGAACTTTATTTTATTAATTCACATGACGGATTAATATTTATGTTGGTTTGGATCATGATTGAATCATGTTGTTCCCTTGGGATTATATAATTACTTTATGAGGACTAAGGGCCTTATTTGGTAAGTTGATTTCATACCTATGAAAGGTTGGTTTGGTTGTTGACTTGGTTCAACAAATAACGAAAGGTTATGGATTTAATATTGAAATTAATCTTGAGTTGTTAAGTTGTTGATCACCTTATCTAATCCTAAGATAAAAATGAAAGTTTATGATTACTTGATGATTTAATTATTTGTTCTACTTGTGAGTCATAACAAGTAATAAAATATTAATCATGTAAAGTGAAACGCGAATATCAATAGCTTTAGACTTGTGCACGTCTGAAGTGTTGGACAAGTATGAGTTGGAGTACATGGTGGTAGCCCATGGCTTTTCTTGGGACAGGATTGATCACCGTGTCCTATTTTTATTTAAAAGGTTCCTCGATGTCGTAGGTCAGGGGAGTACGGAGTCGCGCCCGTACTTCGTCTTCTAAATTGCAGACTGGTTTTGGTTTAGACAACTCATTCCATTGATTATTCCATCTAAAATAATTAATTTATCAGTTGTGGAGTTTAGTTCAGCAAAAGTAGTATGCAGTGTTGTTATATTATTATTTATCCCTGCTTAATGTTTATTAGTATCATGTTAGGTTATTTATTTATTACTATGTAGTACTCCGCTTTGCTGATTACCTCCTTTGTGTGTATGTGTTGATCATGACTATGCCTTTATTGATCCTGTGATGACCCATTTGGTGATCTCTAGGGATCAATATAGCATCGCCGATTACAGGTTTGAAGATGATGCATCATGGTTCGGGAAGTTGGAGAGATTGTGTTGACTTTATATGTATAGTTGACTTTGACTTTGTTGTTGACTTTTACTTTTATAGTTGACTTTTTACTTATTATAGGTTTGACTTTTAAGAGTTGACTAAGTTTTATTTTCAAAGTTATTTATTATTATTTCCGCTGCAAAATTTTAAATAAGCCGATACGTTATCACACGGGCTATAATACTTTGATAATTCTCTAAGTTTTATATTAAAAGGTATTCTAGAAGAATTGTCGTGGTATTACAAAGTGGTATCAGAGCTTCAGGTTTTTATTGGCCTTTCGTGCCAACTTTAAATTTTTAGGCGCCTAGCTAGCTACTTACTTAAAATGAATTTCATAGAAATTGAGCTCCTACTTATTCGTTTTGTTCAAAATCACTTTTCGAAACATTTTTCCAGATTCAATATTTTAGATATTTATTTCTTTCAATTTATTTTAAAGTCCAAATTTTTTTTAATTGGTTCGAAAATCTCGAACTTCTTCATTTTTTTAATTTTAATTCTTTTCATTTTTTATTTATATAAATTCGAAAAATATATATATGTATTAATTACTTATTTATTTATTTTAATAATTCTAGTTTATTTTGTTTACTTTATTTTGTGAGAGATGGATAGCATAGGAATGGGCATATAGGATAGAAATATTATATGTCTACATTAAATAGTTAGTTCAGTATGATTATATTTTCTTTCCTGCTAACTGTTCGTGTATTCATATGCTTTATGTTGTTGTTATTCTTGCTTATTGCTTATTGTTGGGAATATACGCTAAGTGAGAGTATCATTTACTTATAGATGTCGTATTTATATGTTATAGGATCTCTAGTCATGTCAAATAGAGAAGCTACTAGAGTAGGGAGCTACTAGAACCCGATTGTGTTGAGTGATGATGAGAGTGATGGAGGATATGAGTTTGACAGTGATAGCTATATTAGCCTAGAGATCATTATGCGTCATGTGTTGAGAGTAGGCATGCTTGATAGCGATGATGAGGTTATTCAAGAGTTTGACCATGCTAGAGGACATACTAGGATGGACATCTACCATGTCATTTTGAGACCCGAGAGTGATTCGAGTCGGAAGAGGACGATCCTCAACCTAAGAAGATGCGAAGATCTACGAGATTTAGAAGATATGTCTACAATAACTACGAGGACATTGAAGATTTTGAAGATCATGTTTTCAATTCAGAAAAGTAGAAGGAATCAAAGGATAAGACTGATGATGTTTCACCCTTGTTTATGTATTTATGCTTTGAGAATAAATGTTGGATAATTAGTCAAGCAATGGTTTAAGTTTATTGCTTTAGTATCTTTATTTTGTTTAGGGAAAAGTATAGCCATTATGGATTGCAAAAGTGTTACTAGCATCTTATGAGGAATAGAAAGTGAAGATTTAGTTACCTAAGCGAGCAAGAATTTATTTTGGGCACGTGAATGGGAATATATTTTATTTTATTGTTGTGATTGAATTTTATTTGATCCTTATACGTGTTTATTCTTGATGAGAATATTATCCATGAATGGTTGTATGATTGATGATGATGTACTCTATGGTATTATTATAACTTCATGAGCAATTGTATGTTGATGCGATCTTTATGGTCAAATCAAATGTTGCCTTCGTGGAGAATGGCATGTAAGATATGTATCGAAACCTAAAGTAGAGTTGCGTTAGTTTTAGGTCGTGCAGCAGAATGGCTAATAACGGTAACGATTTAGCTTTTGCTATTCGCCTATTGACGGAGAAGTTGACCGGCGAAAGAGCTGAGCATCCCGATCCTGTTGGGGACATGTTTGAAAGCCTAGCCAAAGTTAAGCCACCATACTTTAAGGGGCAAGCTGACCTACCTTCTTAGAGAGTTGGACTAGGGAATTTGAAAAGATCTTCGGGGCTGTGAATTGTCCTGAGGGTATGAGAGTAGGTCAAGTTGTATTGTATCTGAAAGATGAGGCTGACTTATGGTGGAGAGAAAATGGGGCTAGACTGAGTGTTGTTGAGGGATTTAATTGGGATTCCTTTGTTACTGCTTTAAGAGAGAAGTTTTACCCTGCATTTATGATGAAACAGAAGGCCTAGGAATTTATAAACCTTAGGATAGCATGACCATCTTTGAGTACTCTATTATGTTCAAAGCACTGTCGAGGTTTGCACCTGAGGTAGTAGCCACTGAGGAGTTAAAGGCTCAAAGGTTTGAGCAAGGCTTGACTGAGGAAATCCAGCTGGGTTTAGGTGGTGAGTCTTTTGCATCTTTAGATGTGGTGTATGGAAGAGCCGCCCATATTTATAGTCTTCAGTCGAGGCGTGATAAAAAGAATGTTGTAGTGGGTGAGAAGAGAAAGTATTTCAATCTTTGGAGGAAATTAGGGCAACTTCAAGAAGAATAGAAATGGGAATGGGAATATCCAAGGAAGGAATGGCCAAGGCTTTAATAATAAGGGCCAATCTGAGATGAGTTACAACAGTAAGAAGTGTAACAAGAACCACCCTGGTAGAGACTGTAAGGGAGATCTAGTAACCTGTCATTACTGCCGATGTAGTTTCGGTACTTTTTCTATTAACTCCGTTTTAGTTAAAGCGTTATTGGATTTTGGGGAGACTTATTCATTTATTTCCTTGTCCGATATAAAAGGTTTGGGGATTGTAGACTTTGAAGTAATTGACCTGCCTATTAGTAGACCTATTGGAGAGATCATAAGGTGTACCAAGTTGTTTAAAGATTTGCCTCGAAGATAGGAGATTGTGTATTTCCTTATGAATTGATAGAGTTCAATATGGGAGACCCGGATGTTATTCTTGGGATGGATTGGTTAGGTTTCTATAAGGCCAAGATAGGCGTGAAGTTCGGAAAGTAGTGTTGAGAAGCCCTTTGGGAAAGTTAACTTCGTATGGACGTTTTAGGAAGCCAAAGAACTTTGGGGTTATTTCTGCAATGCAAGTGAAGAAGTTGATGAAGAAGGGGCGTGAACTTTTTTTTTTGTAGTGTGCAAGATGTGAGCAAAGAGGTAGGTTTGAAGATCGAGGATGTTCCAATCGTGAATGAGTTTATAGATGTGTTTCCAAGTGAGATTTCGGGTATGCCGCCTGCACGAGCTGTTGAGTTCACCATAGACCTAATTCCCGCAATCGCACCCATATCTAAGGCACCTTATAGAATGGCACCTCCCGAGAGGAGTGAGTTGAAGACGCATTGCAAGAGTTGTTGGATAAGGGTTACATTAGGCCTAGTGCATCACCGTGGGGAGCTCCTTGTATTATTTGTAAAGAAGAAAGATGGGAGTATGAGATTGGGCATTGACTATAGGGAATTAAACAATGTGACTATTAAGAACAAGTATCCTTTGCCTAGGAAAGATGATTGTTTGATCAGTTGAATGGAACGAGTATGTTTTCAAAGATTGATTTGCGTTCGGGGTATCACCAGTTGAGGGTAGCTGATAAAAATATACCTAAGATTGCGTTTAGGACGCGTTATGGTCATTATGAGTTTACTATGATGTCGTTTGAATTGACTAATGCTCCGGCTATATTTATGGATTTGATGAATAGGATATTCCATGAGTTCTTAGATAATTTCGTTGTGGTATTCATTAATGATATTGTGATTTATTCAAAGAGTGAGGAAGAGCATGATGAGCACTTGAGGATTATATTAGAGACGCTTAGGAAGAATCAATTGTATGCCAGGTTCTCTAAGTGTGAGTTTCGTTTGGAGAAAGTAACATTTTTGGGTCATTATGTGTCAAAAGGAGTTTCTCTGGATCCCGCTAAGATTCAAATAGTTAGTGAGTGGCCTACAGTAAAGAATGTGTCAGATATCAGGAGTTTTTTAGGTCTAGCTGGCTATTATAGGAGATTTGTGAGAGATTTCTCGAAGATAGCAAGACCAATGACCAATTTGATGAAGAAAGAGTCAAAATTCCAGTGGAGTGAGAAGTGCGAAGAAGCTTTCCAAAATTTGAAAGAGTGTTTAACCTCTGCACCCGTTCTAACCCTGCCTGATGGAAATGAGGGATTTGAGGTGTATAGTGATGCTTCATAGAATGGTTTGGGATGTGTTCTGCAGCTGAATGGGAAGGTGATCGCTTATGCATCGCGTCAGTTGAAACTGTATGAGGCTAATTACACTACCCATGATCTAGAGTTAGCTGCGATCGTTTTTGCCTTGAAAGTTTGGAGACATTACCTTTATGGGGCAACCTGTAAGATCTTTACCGACCATAAGAGTATGAAGTACATTTTCACCCAAAAGGATCTCAATGTGAGACAGAGGAGATGGTTAGAATTGATCAAGGATTATGACCTAGATATCCAGTATCATGAAGGGAAGGCGAATGTAGTTGCCGATGCTTTGAGTAGAAAATCGAGCCATAGCACGAATGCCTTAGTAGTTGCTGAGGAATTGTGTCGAGATATGCACAGGCTTAGCCTAGAAATCTTAAATCCTAGGGAGATTAAGTCAAGATTTAGTGCTTTGTCATTGGGTTTGTCAGTTTTCGACAAGATCAAAGAGGGTCAAGTTGGAGATGAGCACCTAGATAAGATTGAGGAGAAGATGAAGCAAGGTAAGGAAGTCGACTTTCAGATTCATGATGATGGAAGTTTGAGGTTCAAGGGAAGGTGGTGTGTACCACAAAAATATGATGAGCTTAAGAGACGACTTATGGATGAGGGGCATAATACTCCATATTTTGTGCACCCTGGGGGTGATAAGTTGGCTAAATATGAAGTGTGAGGTGGTTGAGTTCGTGTCTAAAATGCCTAACCTGTCAGAAAGTGAAGATAGATCCTAAGAGACCAATGGGGAAGGTTCAATCCTTAGAGGTTCCTGGATGGAAGTGGGATTCTATCTCAATGGATTTTGTGACTGTGTTGCCAAAGACGAGGAACGACAATGATACGATTTCGGTTATTGTGGAACGTCTGACGAAGTCCACTGTCTTCGTTCAAATTAAAGAGACATGGAAGAAGAAACAACTTGCGAAGACGTATATCAAGCATGTAGTGAGACTGCATGGAGTTCCAACAAATATTATTTCGGATCGTGATTCGAGATTCCTATCGAAATTTTGGCAGAAGGTCCAGTTGACTCTTGGAACAACATTGAAGATGAGCACTGCTTTTCACCCTGCGACCGATGGTCAGGTTAAAAGGACTAACCAGACCATGGAAGATATGTTGAGAACTTGCGAAATTGACTTCCAAGGTAGTTGGGAGAACAAATTAGACTTGATTGAGTATTCATATAATAATACTTATCATGCGAGCATCAAGATGGCTCCTTTTGAGGCATTGTATGGAAGGAAGTGTAGAAGTCCATTTGCTGGAATGATTTCAGTGAGAATATAGTATTGGGGACAGAATTTATTGAGGAGACTGTTAAGAATGTCAAGTTGATTCAGGCTAGAATTCAGGCTGCTCAAGATAGGCAAAAGAGTTCACAGTAGGTGATAAGGTGTTTTTGAAAGTATCACCAACTAAGGGAGTGATGAGATTTGGGAAAAAGGGTAAATTAAGTGCTAAATATGTTGGTCCCATATGAGATTTTGCAAAGAATTGGGAAGGTAGCTTATAAGTTGGCGTTGCCAATGGAATTTAAGAAAATGCATGATGTGTTTCATATTTCCCAACTCAAGAGATATATTCCTAATGAGCATCATGTTTTGGAGCCTGAGAGAATCGAAATCGATAGTAGCCTCACGTATGATCAAAGGCCTGTAAGAATTCTTGATAAAAAGGTGCGTAGTACACGCAATAAGGATGTGAATATCGCGAAAGTGCTTTGGTCTAACCATGAGTCCTGAAGAGGCAACGTGAGAAGCTGTAGACGAAATGAAGAAGAAGTATCCTGAGTTAATCCTTGAGGTAAGTTACGAGGGCGTAACTCATTTTCTTTAAGGGGGGTATAACGCGATAGAATTTCGCGCTTTTTTCCTTATTTTATGGTATATTTATGCATTTTTATGCTTATTTTGGCGATTTGCACATGTTAAGTGCAAAATAAATTGGTTCTCCGCATGGAAAATGTGTTCATGAGTAACACAAGTGGTGTTAAAGTTGGTAAAAGTGTGCACATGTGTGACACAAGTATTTCTCAAATGGAAGTTGAGCCAAAAACTTTTGAAAATGTGCGAGTTTTCGTGCCATGTTTCGGGACGAAACTTCATTTAAGAGGGGTAGACTGTAATCCCCCGTAAATTTATAAATATATTTTAATGCATATTTATGAATAAATAAGTATATTTTAGTATTTAAATGATTTATTTCTTCAAAGGTTGACTATTTGAAAGTCAAAGGAATTATTTTAATGATTCAAAGAAGTCAAACATTTTATTTAGTCATACTTTGAAATGTATTCGAATAGCTTAAAACACTTTTTGAGTTGTGAAAAGGATTTTTAAATTGGGTATGAGGAACCCAACCACTCAAATCATCAATCATTATTAGATACTAGTTTTAGCCGAATCACCTTTTCCTAAGCCTAAAAGGAGGAAGCTATATAAACCCCCAAAACCCCAAAATTCCCACGCACTATTTTCTCTCTCCTACTTCTCCCTCATACTTTCGGCCCTTCCCTTCTTTTTTCTCTCTTTTATGTAATATAAACCCCCAAAACCCCAAAAGGACCGCCGGCAGCAGGACACCACCGAGCCGCCGCCCTTCAGCCGGCGTCCCACTCCTCCTTACTTTTGTTTGGTTATTATCCTTCCTCCTCAAGTTTTATTTTAATGCAAAGTTTGTATATTTAAGGGTTTTTTAATAGGTTTATGTTTAAAAGATATAGTTTGATAATTTAATTATAAATCTAAGATTATATAATTTATGTAATAAAGTACTTAAATTTCAGATGTATTTATTTTGTTTTAAATAGGGTTTTGAGTAGTAAAGCATGGATTTTTAGGGTTTTGGAAGTTGGAAAATCATTGTAGTATGTTGTAGTTTGTGAAATTGGGTTTTCTTATAATTTTAAGTATGTTTAAGTATGTTTAAAAAGAGTTTTATTATATTATATGTTGCTGGAAATTTAAAAAGGATGTTGATGGTGGAGTTTTTATGATTTAAACATGAGTTTTAAGGGTTTTTAAAAGTACTATACTAGGAAGTTTTAATAATTAAGTTTTAATGATGGGAAAGGTTTTTAAACACTCTTGAGAAGGGTTTAAAGAATTTTATTAGTGCTGGAAATTTATAAAGTATTGATTTTTGGTTATGTTGATTATTTTAGGCGGAGATTTTTCTTTAGGCGAATTTTAAGGTTGGTGGCCTCTCGATTTGTCTACACAAGGTACGTCATACATGTGTTGATTGGATTAGTATCATGTCCTAAGGATGAGAAATATGTAGTATCATGTATAGGGAACTATTTTTAGTCCATATGTGATTTCTATTAAGTTGGATTTGCATGATTTATGTTGTTGTGTGAAGCATGTTGATTATGATATTTATATTATGTTTGTATGGAAGATTGATGCAAGCATATGGGATTTGGGAACTTTATTTTATTAATTCACATGAGGGATTAATATTTATGTTGGGTTGGATCATGATTTAAACATGTTGTTCCCTTTGGATTATTTAATTACTTTATGAGGACCGAGGGCCTTATTGGGTAAGTTGATTTTATACCTATGAAAGGTTGGTTTGGTTGTTGACTTGGTTCAACAAATAAAGAAGGTTATGGATTTAATATTGGAATTAATCTTGAGTTGTTAAGTTGTTGATCACCTTATATAATCCTAAAATAAAAATGGAAGTTTATGATTACTTGATGATTATATTGTTTGTTCTACTTGTGAGTCATAACAAGTAATAAATTATTAATCATGTAAAGTGAAACGTGGATAGCAATAGCTTTAGACTTGTGCACGTCTGAAGTGTTAGACAAGTATGAGTTGGAGTACATGGTGGTAGCCCATGGCTTTTCTTGGGACCGGATTGATCACCGTGTCTTGTTTTTTATTTAAAAGATTCCTCGATATCATAGGTCAGGGAGTACGGAGTCGCGCCCATACTTCGTCTTCTAATTGAAGACTGGTTTTGGTTTAGATAACTCGTTCCATTGATTATTCCATCTAAAATAATTAATCTATCAGTTGTGGAGTTTAGTTCAGCAAAAGAAGTTTGCAGTGTTGTTATATTATTATTTATCCTTGCTTAATGTTTATTAGTATCATGTTAGGTTTTATTTATTTATTACAATGTAGTACTCAACTTTGTCGATTATATGTGCTTTGTGTGTATGTGTTGATCATGGTTATGCCTTATTGATCCTCTGATGACCCATTTGGTGAGCAGTCTCTCGGGATCAATAGAGCATCGTCGATTATAGGTTTGAAGATGATGCATCATGGGTTCGAGAAGTTGAGAGCTTGTGTTGACTTTATATTTATAGTTGAGTTTTACTTTGTGCTTGACTTTTACTTTAGTTGGCTTTTGACTTATTATTGGTTTGACTTTTCGGAGTTGACTTTTGGTTGAATGAATTTTATTTTCAAAGTTATTTATTATTATTATTTCCACTGCAAAATTCTGAATAAGCCGATACGTTATCACACGGGCGATAATACTTTGATAATTCTCTAAGTTTTATATTAAAAGGTATTTCAGAAAAATGGAGAATTGTCAGGGTGTTACATAGTGTCATACCTCTGCGTTTGCATTATGTAGCTGCATTTCACATCATATAAACATTATGTCAAGCATTGCAGGCATCCTTCATCATTAGTCATATGATCCTAACATTAGTCACGGAGTCATACACCCATATGCATACACACGCACATACGATAGCACCTTTTTGTCTAGAGTATTAGAGGTCACTCTTTATAGGCCAAGTCATTTTCTATCCAAACACTAGCACCCACATCACGAGGCATATGCATGTCCCATAATAGTTTATCTGCATATCTGTATTTTGTACATTCTACAGGCATCGTATTCCTAAGGCAAAAACATCGAGCGCTAGTCTTCATACTTTCAAGAGCCGGATGTAGCTCATAATATCTGCGGATCGAGACAACTAGCGTTAATATGGTTCGTATTCCGAAGACAACAATAGCGAGCGTTGGTCTTCATACCGTCATGAGCCGGACATAACCCATAATATCTATGGACCGAGACAACGGGTGTTAATAGGGTTCGTATTCAGAAAGCAACTACGTACAGTGAGCACTATTCTTCATACTGTCATGAGCCGGACATAGCTCGCAAATAGGGTCGAAGGCAACTACAGTGAGTTCTAGTCTTCAACCAAGTATCACCCTGGAGCGGGACGTAGCTCTATACTATCATGACCCATACATAACTCGTAAATAAGCTCGAAGGCAATTACAGTGAGCGTTATTCTTCAACCAAGTATCACCCTGGAGCGGGACATAGCTCTAGACCTACATGAGCCGGACATAGCTCATGATATCCTTTTTGCATATCCTTTCATTTTGCAAACTTATGCTTGTTTTGCAAATGTTATCCATATATGTCTATTTTTGTAAACTTATGCTTGTTTTGGAGGTACCGATGTTAAAATAGTGGTTTTAGATTGCAGAATATATGCAATTATTCTCCGTCCCGACACGTATACTTTTACTTTCGGTTTTACAAAACTCAGCCAAAGTGGGGGCTTCTGTAGGAACATAATTATGTCTCCCTATTTAAGGACCAATGATGATACATACCAAGACCTTAATAGGTCCAACGCAAGGGGAGAGCAGTCCGAATAGCCAGGCCCAAAAATGTTATAAAGCATAAAGCTTATTATTTGAATTAAACATCCAAAATCCACTTTTAAATCCCAATTAATTATTCCTAATAATTAATTGTATTTTGAGCCCACAAATATAATTTTTTGAGCCCAATTAATTATTCATGATTATTAATTTTATTTATTTATTATTTTGATAAATATTTTAAGAAATAAAAACATATGTCGTAAAATAGTTGGTTTCCGGATTTAAAGATGAAAGATAAAAAGAATCTTTAGAAAACCGAGTTAAAAAAGGCTGGCCAGATTAGAGGTGATTCTGGAGCATGTTGTGTGCTTGGTGCACAGGCTGGATTGGGCTTAGCACCACTATGTGCTTAACACATGGCGGTGCGTCCAGTGCAATCTTTTGCGTTGAGCGCACTGCACTTTCTTATCTTTTTTTCAATATTTTCATATAAATAAGCTAATGATTTTCGGATCTAAGAGATACTTTTACACACTTTTGACACTCGAATATTTGCTCTCTAAAAGCGAAACTACTCTCAAATTCTCGTGCTTCCATACTTTCACTAGTGGAAAGAAGACCAACTGATCCGGTCAAATTGGGCTTAACTGATCCAAAAATGGACCGGATCAGTTGGGCTAGCAGCTGTTAACAAAATTCAACTGATCCGGTCCAAAACCGGATCAGTTAACCATAAACGAATCTTGTTTTAAGGGGAAAACAAGATGAGTTATTGGATAACTGATCCTGTAATCCCCTTAGGACCGGATTAGCTACGGTTCATAATGTATAAAAAAAAGACCTCGCCTACTGCCTACAGACTACAGTACGCAACAATTGACAGCCAATCCAGAATCACACAAAAACGAAAAAATTTAGCGTTCAAGTATGCAAATGAATTTCAAAGCAACAATTATGTAGATCACAACCAACTAAAAAGAACAAAATATATACAAAACCACAAACTAAAAACAAAATACCATACATTCACAGCCAACTTAGATCAAATCACAGCAAATTCACAGCCAAACACTAGTGGAAAATTCAATCGACATTAAAAATTAAAATAAAAAAATTGCAACAAACGAAATACCAATAAACGAATAATAGAGGCTGAAATATGAAAGGAACAAAAAAGCGTAAAATTGAAATACAAACGAAATAATATTAAATAAAATTGCATCCAAACAATGAAATTAAAACCAAAAGTCCTAATTACAAACCATAAAATAAATTTAACTAAATTACAAAACATATATTAATTAACAAAAAATGAAATTACAGAGCATACATTAATTAACTAAAAAATGAGAAGCTAAAAAGGAAAAAGAAATTAAAACTAACCCTAGATCTAGAATAACATGAAGTTACATGATAATTATATACACCAAAAATTAACAGATTAAACTAAAGAACGAAAAAAAAACACTTAAAACTAATGACTTTGGCGACGGAGATGAGGAACGATTTTGGCGAAGGCGACTTAAGCAACTTCAGTTCAGTTGTTGAGCAACGACTTTGGCGACAACAGCAACTTTGGATACGAAGACCGCGAATGTGACTTTGGCGATGCAATTCACATGATTTCCATCTTCAATGTCGGCGACGGCGAGGAGGGGATGAGTGAGAGGGAGAAAGGGGAAGGAGAGGAGGAGAGAATGAGAGGGGCAAATTAGGGTTTAGGTTCAGTGGGAGAATATGAGAGGCTCATAAGAGAGAATGAGAGAGGTGTGGGAGGAAGAGGAGGGTTAGGGTTAGAATGGGGGTTGAGATAGGGGTAGGAGGAAGACATGGTTACTTAGGCTGGGTTAGTTTATTTTGGGCCGCGACTTATCTACCAAACCAAGCCCAACTGTTCCGGTTCCATGTATGGACTGAATCAGTTTAAAACTTCACATTTTCGCTTATTAATTTGAGCTAGCACACCAACTAAACTAATCCGGGCATAGGTAAAACCGGATCAGTTGACTTTAACTGATCCGGTTTAGGAAAACCCGGATCAGTTTAGTTGTATCATTTGATGTTTTTTCCACTAATGTTTCATATTTACAAACACATAAACACATATTTACAAACACGTAAACCCATACTTGCAAACACATAATTTTGATCGATCTTCACAAGTGTTCGTTGAAAGGCTTCACGATTTCTCCTCCCGAAGGTTGTTATTCTCTCCGATCCAAGCCACACTGATATATTCCTAAGGTTCCTTAAACCTTTCTTATTTATTTTATTAAAGTTACTAACAATTTCTTTCATGATGTAGATCTTTAATAAAAAATCGTTCTTTTGTATATTCTAACCTCCATTCTTCCTTTCTTATTTTCTTATATATTTTCTATGATTGTCTTGCTTATGCTTTCATCACCTCACATGTTATTATTTTTAATTAAGACCTAAGAAATTATTCTAACAATAATCAGATCATTTGGACAACCTATTAGGAACCCAGTAATTTTGATTACTTAATGACATGTCACTAAAAAAATAGTCTTTTATGTGTTTAATAAACCAATCTAAACTAATATTTTTAGGGTGTTTGAAAATATTATTTGGTTGGCCTTTGCTATAAACTTTGATATGAATCGATATTTAGTATAGGCCAGCAATGGGCGAACGTGGTTCCTGGCCTTGTTGGTACCCTTACCCTCGAACTCACTTTTTGGTTCATGACCATTAATGAAGTTATAACGGGGAAATCTGTATTGTATAAGTCCCTAACATGCCCCTAAGTTTCAAAATATCCAATTAGGTTTATGAGTCTTCCTCTAAAGACTTGTTGGCGACTTCAAAACGTTTTTAATAATGGGGTAGTCAAATACGCGTTCACACCGTGTAGGCGAAATAAAATCACACCTACAGTTAGTATAGATTGTTATATGTTCTAATGCGCGTGATATAAATGAAGTAAATTATATACACATCATTTAGAAAATATATACATTTATGTTGGATAACCATATGACATATGAATGTTATTTTAAATCATCATATTTCAAGCACTCTACGACGGTATTTAATATTATGTAAATTTCGAATCATGGCCCAGAACTTATGCTTAATTAACATAGTATAATATGTTTATGTATCCAAGTTAAGCCTTCTGGAAAAGAATTGGTTGAAATTTTCATCTCCAGCTTGCTACGAAATATAACTTGAAGTACGTCGGCACTGATAACTTTGAAAAGCTCGACAAAGAGAGCATACAAATTGAAGATGATTTGCTATGGGAAAGTGCCCACAACAATAATGGTAACAGATACAAGGGCAACAAGAAGAATGATTATCCTTGGCTAGATATGGATGTGCTTGGCTCGGCTCGAGCTCAAGGCTATTCCAAATAAAAGTTGTGAATTACTTTCGAAATCAATGTTAGACATTTAATATTTCGAATACCAATTAATATGATTTAAGAAGTTTCGAGCCTTTTTATGAGCTTTTACACCGTGCCAAAAAACACTTGTGCTTGGCAGTTGGCTCACAAAGGTTTTAAGGTGACCAACGTTTTAGTTCAAGAGCAGACTCCACTCATGAATCCCCTAGCTACATTTATCAACTAGCCTCATATGCACGCGATGTGTGCGAAGAAATATTAAAATTAATACTGACATTAAAAAGCGCTAGAGGCACTAATATTATTTTATATTTGTTTAATTTGATCATTCACAACTTTCTTGTTAATGTGATAAACGAACCTGTATTAGAATGTACAATAGGTTGTTATTATTGGATGCTATATGATAATCTCTTTAATATATGTGTAATTTATTGCGTAACTTACATTGAGAAATTGAATAGGATAAGCCTATTTCATTAATATATTTGAATTACGAATATATTTTTAAATAATATATCTAATAATCATAACATGTTTTTACATAAAAATAAAAATAATAAGATGGATTATTCCAACTGACAAAAACGACTACTACAAATCTTTAAATAAACAAAATAAAAAATTATCCTAATCGACACACACGAAAACTATAAAAGCCAAAAAATAAAAAGATGAGACTATACTCTTGTTTTTCTTGGTAAGTTTATGCATTGTTAATTTATGTTCTTTAAAATTGTAATTGTTTGTAATTGTTTTAGACATATCAGTTTAATTTTCAATTGAAAATTTCTCTTTTTAAGCATATTTTTTTGGGAAAGGTTTTTTGCATACATTACATCTTACTGTAAGTTAGGCAATCTTAACTTTCTTTATTACACATAATTGTAGATCAAGAAAATAATTATTTTTTGATAAGTGAAAGGCAAAAAAGTAATTTTACAGAGGGACACCATAGCTCCCTCTTGGCTTATATAATAGAGACATAAACTAAAGGGGAGCAGACTCCACTCATGAATCATTTTGCTCTCTTTGAGTTTCCATTAAGAAAACTTTCTAATTGAGTGAAGTTGTCAACTTGTGATAATTGTGGCCTTAATTTAGATCTTTTTTATATGAAGAAAGTCAAACTTGCCAGATTAGGGGGAGCAATAATCGATAAATCCTTAATTTCATAATGTATGTGATAATCAAGGTCTCTAGCTAGTATTGACTAATTAACTTAATATATGAAATTAATGCATCGGCATTACGATACAATAAGGGGAAATAATCAAACTTGAAAAGTAACATGGCGTAAAAAGATGAAACATTATAATTCTTATTTGGGTTGCACACTTGCAGCAATCGTTGAAGAACTACTTTTGCAAAAAGTGCTAAACAAAGAAAACAAATCTAATACCAACTCCATGAATAATATGTAATCCGAAGCCATTGTTGTATCAGAATTTCTATCCACTTGTACAAAGTTGGTCTAAGGTAACATGCATGAGGTAACACTTTTCAAAATTCAATTTTGTTGAATATATATGTAACACCTAAGTAACACTTAATCAATATGTAACACTTAATGTAACACATTTTTACAAGTAACATTTTAAAGTAACACTTTTTTTAATTGAGTAACACTTTGATGTAACACTTTCATTTAGGTAACACTTACATATTAATAACAGTTTTAGGTAACACTTTTTTTTAAAGTAACACTTTAGGATAAGTAATTTTTTTAGTGTATACAAACTAATCTTCCATCGTGTCAAAAAATTAGAAACAAACTAATCTTCCTTTAATACAAAAAAAAAATAAAAAACCAAGTCAACTTTAATTAATTGACGCTGATCCCAAAAACTATGCTTGACGCTTAATCAGCTGCCAAAGAGAAACTCCAAAAAACATTACTTTGATTTCAAAAAAAAAAAAAAAAATACATGTACTTTCTTTTCAATTCCAACTTGTTATTAGGTCCGGGCGATGCCCCGGGTTATTAATATTTTCGTGTCAAAAGAGAGCATCTAATGTTGCATAGTTCATTGGTTTAAACTTCACTATATTTTCCCCTAAAAAAAAAAAAAACTTTACTATATCTGTATAGATTACAATAACGTACTGCTGCTTAGGGTTCAGTTTCAATACAGCTCTCCTTACTTCGTTGCAATCTTGGTTTCCATCACCACCACTCCTTAATTAATTCGCTCACCACCGCTCACTGTCTTAGTTTCCATCAGCGATAAATCTTGGTCATTCTTCCATACAGTCAGAGAATTTAATTGGTTAGTTTTCATTCTACTTGTCCGAAAATATTTGTTTTCTTTGATAATTGATCATGTTCAATTTATAATTTTGGTAATGGGTTCTCAATTTGTTTGATTTGATTCATTGATTTCCTCTCTCCTTAATTCGTTCCTGTCAGATTCGATCACCACCACTCCTTAATTCGCTCACCACTGCTCTTCGAAAATATTAGTTTCTTTGATAATTGATCATGTTCAATTTATATTTTCGTAATGGGTTCTCAATTTGTTTGATTTGATTCATTGATTTATTTGATTCATTAGAAAATTTATTGATTTGTTCGAAAACTTAATGCTGCATGATGTATTATGTACGTTGCTCTTAGTTCTAAACTTCTAATATAAGCTACAGAGTATACTAATTCAAAAAAAGAAATTCAGTGATTAGTAATTTCAAGTTGATTGGAGGGTGGTTCTGTGCAGGGGGATGGGCGGATGGCTGGCAAGGGGGATGGCTGGCAGGGGGTTACTGTGCAGAGGAGGCTGTGCAGGGGAGCGGATGGCAGGCTGCGCAGGTGCACGGGGGTTGGCAGGGAGTTGTTGTACAGAAGGGGCTGGTAGGGAATTGTTATGCAGAAGGGGTTGGCAGGGGGTTTATGTGAAGGGGGGAGGGGGGCTGGGAGGGAGGCTGTGCAGGTTAATTTTGTTTAGAAGATAGCTACAGTATAGTATGCACTCAAATATTGATTGGAATGCCTTCTCTGTTCACCAGTTTTGATTTTAATCTACATAATGAATTGACGATCTCTAAATAAAATGGCGAGTTGCGCTGCAATGCTAATGTGTGTTACCTGCTGAATTGATGAATTGATGC
>CANSNZ010001081.1:42500-213865 GCA_947646795.1 Beta lomatogona
ACCTCGGCTTCAACAGTTACGTGCAAATATCACTTCATGTAAGCAAACCAAAGGCATGTCAATGGAGGATTATTATACTACTCTTATGGCCTTGTATGATGATCTAGCCCGTTTAAAGCCCTTACATGGCTGTACTTGTGACGCGTGTTCATGTGACATCGCCGGAAAGTTCGCCGCCGATCGCGACAAAGAAAAACTCCATCAATTTTAAATTGGTGTGGATGATGACCTATACTCAACTGTCCGCTCCAATTTGTTCTCCCAGCAGCCCCCTCCTGATCTAAATAAGGCATATCAAACTTTCCTTCAAGAGGAGAGAGTGCGAAGCATGGCTCGTGAGAAGTCCATGGCCTCCGATGCACATGCTTTCGCGGTCAAGGCATCACCTGGGCGGTCCGACAAATCGCTCCTCTACTGTTCTCACTGCTCCAAGCGCGGCCACGACGTCTCCTCTTGCTTTAAACTTCATGTGTCGTCCCGCTTGGTGGGAAGACAAGTACAGCAAACACTCCAGACCTGTTGCTATCAATGACGTTGATGTTGTTGCTCGTTTGGTTCCTGCCGTACCGCTAGAGCATCACTCAACCACTACGGCTGTGTGCGCCCACGCCGTCTGCCGTCCCGCTTCTGCCCCTGCCAGCAGCGTGGCTCCTGCCACTCATGGTGCTGCTGGTAGTGAGGAG
Source organism: Beta lomatogona (assembly GCA_947646795.1). Classification (NCBI taxonomy): domain Eukaryota; kingdom Viridiplantae; phylum Streptophyta; class Magnoliopsida; order Caryophyllales; family Amaranthaceae; genus Beta; species Beta lomatogona. The sequence continues at coordinate 43,184 of CANSNZ010001081.1, forward strand.
GGTTCACCCCTTCCTCACTTGATTCCTGCCCAAATGCAAATTCTACTCTATATGGTAAATGAAAAATCCACTGAACATATGGTGGGTGAGTCTTTTTCCACCTCTTGGCTTCTTGATACTGGAGCTTCTTATCACGTCACAAGCAATATTTCTTTGTTGGTTGACATTGTTTCTATTTCTGTGTGCCCTGTGGGGTTGTCGAATGGTGAGCATAGAGTAGCAACTCAAGCTGGCACCGTTCGTCTTGTTGGGGGCTTAGTTCTGAGCAATGTTCTTGTTGTTCTGTGTCTCTAATGCAATTTAATCTCTGTGTCGCAGTTGATTGATGATTCTCATTGTTTTGTTCGCTTCACTGATTCTTTTTGCGCTATACATGACCTTCACTCGGGGAAGCTGATTGGAGCCGGTGAACGTAAGGATGGACTCTATTATTATCGTGGGATTCTGAGTGTCTGTGCGGTGACTGCTTCAGCAATTAGTGACTTTGAGTTGTGGCATCGTCAATTAGGGCATCCTTCGGATAAGTTCGTCAAGCTTCTTCCTGTTTTTAGTTCTACTAGTGGTAATAAGTGCTTAGATAAGGCATGTGTTGTTTGTCCTCAAGCTAAACAATCTCGTCCTAGTTTTCCTGTTAGCTACAATAAAGCGAGTCGTATGTTTGAATTAATTCGTTGTGATTTGTGGGGCTCCTATAAAACTCCGTCATCATGTGGTGCACATTATTTCTTGACTTTAGTGGATGATTTTTCACGTGCTACTTGGGTGTATTTGTTGGCATCTAAGACTGATGTTTGTAAGTCTTTTTGCTCCTTCTTTGCTATGATTGCTACACAATTTAAAGTGACTGTTAAAATGGTGCGTAGTGATAATGGCACAGAGTTTAATTGCATGCTTGATTATTTTGACTCCCATGGTATTATGTTTCAAACCACTTGTGTGGGCACCCCTCAACAAAATGGCCGCGTTGAGCGTAAACATCGTCATATCCTCAATGTTAGTCGTGCTTCGATGTTTCAAGGGAACTTGCCTATTTCTTTTTGGGGTGAATGTGTTCTTGGTGCGGTTTACTTAATTAATCGCACTCCTTCCCGTTTGTTAAATAATAAAATCCCTTATGAGATTCTATTTGGTGTTGCTCCTGATTTTAATGAAGTGAAAGCGTTTGGCTCCCTTTGCTTTGCTCACAATCAACGGTCTAAGGGTGATAAGTTTGCTTCAAGGAGTAGGCAGTGTGTGTTTGTTGGTTACCCTGCTCATAAAAAGGAGAAGTATTAAATACAACCTAATAACCTTAGTGGGCTTTACAACCATCTAATATAAATATTACATGTTATATACAAATAGAGGCCCAAGAGGTGCCTAACACCCCCCCCTCAAGTGGGAGCATGGAGATCACAAATGCCCAACTTGCCTAAAAGATAGTGAAACTGACGTTTCCGTAAAGCCTTAGTGAAGAGATAAGCAAGCTGTTCAGTGGTAGAAACATGATGAGGAGAGATGACACCAGCTTGAAGAGCATCACGAACATAGTGACAATCTACCTCAATATGTTTCGTACGTTCATGAAACACAGGATTTTGAGCAATATACAAAGCGGACACTCACAATAGAGACTCATAGCCCGGGGATGAGAAATGCCAAGGCTCTGAAGAAGGGCCTTTAGCCAAATCAGCTCACAAGTGGTAGTAGCCATAGAGCGATACTCGGCTTCCGCAGAGGAACGAGAAACCGTTTGTTGCTTCTTAGTTTTCCAAGATACGGGTGAGTGTCCAAGAAAAACTAACCAACCAGTGAGAGAACGCCGAGTAAGAGGACAACTAGCCCAGTTAGAGTCACACCAACCAGTCAGCTGAAGATCGCAATAAGCACGAAGAAGAATACCTTGCCCGGGACAACACTTCAAGTAGTGAACAGCACGAAGCGCAGCATCCCAGTGCTCCTGGCGAGGAGCCTGCATAAACTGGGCGAGAATATGAACGGTGTAGGCCAAGTCGGGGCGTGTAAAGGAGAGATAGATCAGGCGGTCCATAAGGCGCCGATACTGCTCGGCATCGGCCAGTGGAGCACCAGTAGCAAGAACCAGGCGATGATTTTGCTCCATCGGGAAGCTCGAAGGACGAGCGCCCAGAAGACCAGACACAGCGACAATGTTGAGAGCATACTTGCGCTGACACAAAAATATGCCCTCTGGACTACGAGCAACCTCAACACCAATAAAGTATTTGAGAACACCCAAATCTTTCATATGAAAACATTCACCCAAATAGTTCTTGAAAGCAGCAATAGCGGAAGCATCATATACAGAACTAAGCAGATCATCCACATAAACAAGAACATTGAGTTGCATAGAGCCCTGAGTGAGAGTGAAGGGAGAGTAATCAGAAAAAGATTGGAGGAAGCCATACTTGGTGAGAGAAGCAGCTAATTTAGCGAACCAAGAACGAGGGGCTTGACGAAGACCATAAAGAGATTTCTGAAGGCGACAAACCAAACCGGACTTATGACCCTGAAAACCAGGAGGAGGCTGATGATATGGTTTTATATAGAGTTTTAGGTGCATTTAGGTTGCATTTCTAGTTCATATTAGAGCATTTAGGTGCATATTTGCATGATTACTCAAGTTTTGCTCTACTACTCTCTATTTGCGTGTTTCGATGATTTTCAGGTTATTTTGATGCAAATTGATTATGATTATCTAAGATCAAGCCTTTTAATAATTGAGGATGGAGATAGCTTGCACAAGGATCACAATGCATCTATTTGGGACAATTTCGAGTTGGAATGAAGCAAAGAGTTAGTGAAAGAAGTGCCAAAACTGACACTTGTTCACCATTTTGATCATAACTTTTGATACCAAATTGATAATCAATAAACTCTAGTTGGGTTGGAAACTAGACTTTAAGGGCTTTCCAATGATAGGTTACACGCCCCAAACGGACTTCTGGTTTGAGAGATACAGCCTTCGCAAGTTGACAAAAAATCGCAGTTTGTTCCGCCCGATAGGATCGGGCGGTTTAGCCCGATCGGGCCCGAGAACATATTCATCCGGCTGCGTTCTAGAGTTGAAAATAAGAGGAAATGAATCATGCCCGATGAGGTCGAGCGAGTTGGCCCGATAGGATCGGGCGGTTGACCCGACACGCGTATTTTAATGATTTGTGGGCTATTTTCGTATTACTTTTCCTTTAGGTTTTAGGTTTAGTATAAATACGAAATTAGAACATTACTAAGACATCTTTTATTCATCTTTGTTTCTAGTCTTTATTTTTTATTTCTCTCAAGAACCCTAGTTTACTACTTTTCACTTTGGATTCAAGATCAAACATTTGGATTGCTTGCAAGTTCAATATAGTTCTTTAATTTGGAAATTTTCTTCATTGTTTCTCCATTATTGTTTGTTTTATCTTATATTGATTGGATTGATTTCTTAATTATTTGCAATAGTTGAAAGTATGAATTTCTACATGGATTCTATTATTGTGTTCGCAAGCATGAGTGAGTAGTTTTATTTCTAGGATTGTGGGGACCTATGTATGCAATGAGACATTGATAGATTAGTATAATTACCCTTTATTTCAAATGTTTCCGGTGATTGAATCGTTCATGTTAGATTTATGAATTAGGCTAGATTTGTATTTCTATTATCGCAATATTGAATCTGCTTCGAGAGGAGAGATTTCGTATAGGCTTTCAATCATTAGGCATAGTGATCCTTGACCATGCAAGAGCAGCTAGGTGATCTTTGAGGGAGGTAATGTTCGAGAGAAATTACATGTGCCCTAGATAAATTGACTTATTGGGTGGTTATTATTCGTCTCTGATTTCCCGAATTGTATGCATAGTGATCCATAGTCCTAGTTCTTCATTAATTGATTCTTACCTTCGTATTTAGTTCTGTTATTTGCTTAGCTCAGTAAAACAACCGTTTTCATCTGATTAAGTTAGTATAATATTAGAATTCAGATACAATAGTATAACTTTCTCCCTGTGGACTCGATCCTGACTTCCCTGACTACTTGTTAGTGGACCTTAGGTTATTTTTGATAAGGTGATACAACTTTAGCCTGTCAAATGTTGGCGTCGTTGCCGAGGAGACGGTTTATTACTATTATATCTGAACTGTTAATATTAAACTAATTGTATATATTTATTTATTTTTTGTAATTTTTTTTTAATTTTTATATTTGAATGACGTCTATCATTTTTCCCCAATTTGAGCATGAAGTGTTTTGGAGATATAAGCTTAGATTTGAAAACTTCTTGGTCCCGACCATTTATTTGAACAATGGGAAATTGGTTTAGTAATCTATGAGGGTTTGAATGATGATATGAGGGTGGTTGTAGATTCCATGAGTGATGCTAAATTCATGGATATGACACCTGAAGTGGGTTATAATTTGTTTGAGCAATTAGCTAGGGAAACCTTTGAGTGGGAGATGACAATATATGTTATTCCAACTCTAGAAAATTCATCTATCTATGATTCTCAAATTTTTACCTCTCCGTCAGATTTTTGTTCTTGTTGTCACTCTTATGATCATGATATTTCTCTTTGTCCACATAATGAGTCATATATGCATGTCAATAACCCTATCCCTGAGTTTAATTTGTCTAATGCTCCATCTGAATCTGATAATATCAAAGATTTTCTTTATGATTTCATGATGAATTAAATAAGGTTCAGGAGGATTATAAATTTGTTCATGAGGATTACATGTTGCAACTAGCAAAAATTACAGAAAGTCAAAGATCAATAGCATCTAGACTAAAATCTATTAGCCAACCTATTGAGCAACATTTGTATTATGATGATGTGTTGGTTGAGAATGCTAGTTCATTAGAAGAAGGTTATCATTTGACTCTTGATGGTAGTTTAAATAAGGAAAAGATGGATATAACGGATGTTTTTGAGGAGGAAAAATCATTAGTTATAGAATCAATGATTGAAAAACCATTGGTAATTGAACTTTTGAATGAAAACTCCTTTGTTGACAAGCTTATTGATGAGAGTGAAGTTTTAGGTAAAGAGTTTGAATATGCTGAAAGCGAACAAAAATTCGATGTTGAGCCTAACTTGCATAACATTCATATCCCGTTTTCACGGAAGCTTGATCTTGTACCTTCATCCCTTGTGTTATATCCTCCTTGTTTTCTTAAAGATCTATTGTCGCATGATAATTTTGACCAAGTAAATATTCATGTTCATCCTGTGAAACCTGAGGAATTGCAAGATAGTTGTACATTTTTTTCTTTTTCTTATGATTCTTTTTCTTGTGGTACCTCTAACCCCCTATTAGTGAATATAATTATGCTTGCTGTTAAGCAATATCGAGTGTTCAATAACATGTTTGCAGGGGAATTTGATAAGTTACTGAAGGCATTGGATTTTTCATAATGATAAAAGTATTTCGGTCGTGCGGGACCCTAAAAAAACCAGCGCTTATCGGGAGGCAACCCGACTTTCTTACCTTTAGATGTTATCTTTATTTCTACTTTATGACTACTTTGCTAACGTGTGTTCCAGTGACATGCTCTTGGTTGTGGTGGAAGTGTCAATACTGTTTGACACACTCTATGTTTTCATTACCCACCTTTTCTGTGAGTTGTACCCATCTTTTTTTTTTTTTTTTTTTGCTTCGTTGTTCTTCTCAGTGTTCACATTGAGGACAATAAAAAGTTCGGCATGGGGAAGGATGTCACTTCGTGCATGTTAGTTGCATACTAGTTTAGATTTATTGCTTTAGTAGGATTGTTACATGGGTTGTACCGCTCATTAGGGGTGGGAGTTTACATGTAACGAAAAAAAATGTATTGCTTTCTTAGTTGCATTAGAATTTTTTTTTTTTTTTTTCATATTAGATTTCATATCATGCTAGTTTGCATCTATGTGACTATTGCTAGCACTTTTTGAGAACCTTGTTGATATTTCACTACACTTCCTAAGCGTCATTCATCTTGTTCATGATTCTTCATATTCTTCATAGCACTATTGTTTTGCAATTGATCGTTTGTGGTAAGATTGTTTGATCTCTCTCTGGCTCGATTTAACTTTACTATGCGGACACCCTAATCCAAGTTAGCTTTTGTGCCTATAAATTGACGTATCTGTGTCAGTTATGTTCTTTCATGTGTGATTACTTCCTTAGTTGCCGCATTAATCTTGACTTTGACTTGGTACTCATTGATATTTGATCGTGCATACGTTTTGATATGATTGAGGCGTTTCATTTCATGATCATAGCTCCAGAGTTATTCTTTTTTTCATATTATCCTTTCTATAGCCCTGTTGAGCCTTCCTAACTATGTTTGATTAATTACCTACAAGCCATTGGTCTCATTTGATTCTTGTCCTAAGCCTGGCTTGGGGGAGCGAGTATTAGTTTTGGTTTTGGTTTGTTTTGTATTGAATTGAAGTGCTCTATTTCTGGTTTAGATGGATGGAAAATATGTTTAGTGAGCTTTGAAATTAAATTGAAAGTTTGAAAAAAAAAGAAAAACACAAAAAAAGAAAAAGAAAAGTGAAAAATGAAATGAGAAAAAAGTGTAAAAAAGAGATGAGAATAAAGTAAAATAAAAAGGGTTATTATTGAATTTCTTGAATGGAAAAAGGGCTGGTTATATTTTTTGGAGATTGTTGGTTGTTGCGTGGAGTTATTGTGACTTTTCATGGTCATGTTTTCAGTTATATGATGCTCCCCCTCATTGGTTTTTCCACCACAATTCCCAAATTATTCCCCATACCTTTAACCTCAGCCCAATTACAACCCTTAAAAGTCCTCTTGATCATTGTGTAATGTATTGTTGAGTATTAAGTGAGTCAAAAAGTCAAAGTTAAAGAGTACATGTTTCATCTGCGTCAACTTGATTTAGGTTGAGTGTCATCATTTATCCTTTAAACACATGAGAGATTGGAGCGCGCATAACTATAGTGAGGTATGTCTTGGTTGGTTAAATCCAGCTTGGGAGAGATGGTATGTGGTATGATTGGAGAGTCGATTGCGATACATGACATCAATGTTATCAGGATCGGGATTTTACTTTGAATCGTAGGGGTTGGTAGGATCGAATTGGTGGAATCGGATCGTAGGATCGTAAGATCCTACAATTCGGTAAAATAGAGATAATTATGCTAAAATATGTGAGAACCTCATGTTAAAAATATACACATATTGATAATGACTTATTTCATTAGCAAATGGCGATAGTTTTTCAATACTATAAGATTGAAGTAACATGCAACCAAAATCTAATAGGAGAAATATAATATGTGAAATTACTTTGTGATCTTTTTACGATAGGATCGGATCGTAGAGTCGTAGGATTGTAGAATCGTATTAAGATCCTACCATGTCATTTTTTGTTGTTGAGTAGGATCGAAAGATCCTACAAATTTAAGATCCTACGTAGGATCGGGATCGATTAGGTCCTTTCGGATCGTAGAATCGTAAGATCGTAAGATCCGGATCGGGATTTTAACAACAATGCATGACATGCTATGCGGCTTTGTTCAAGATTGTTTCGATTCTTGGTTTGTGTAGTGATTATATCTATCGTGTTTTCAGTTGAGTCTTTGGCCATATTGTAGTCCTTTATTGTAGGTTGTCTTTCTTTTCTAATGTATATGTCTTATTGCTTGAGGACAAGCAAAGGTATAGCTTGGGGGAGTTTGATGGTATGGTTTTATATAGAGTTTTAGGTGCATTTAGGTTGCATTTCTAGTTCATATTAGAGCATTTAAGTGCATATTTGCATGATTTACTCAAGTTTTGCTCTACTACTCCCCGTTTGCGTGTTTCGATGATTTTCAGGTTATTTTGATGCAAATTGATTATGATTATCTAAGATCAAGCCTCTTAATCATTGAGGATGGAGATAGCTTGCACAAGGATCACAATGCATCCGTTTGGGACAATTTCGAGTTGGAATGAAGCAAAGAGTTAGTGAAAGAAGTGCCAAAACTGACACTTGTTCATCATTTTGATCATAACTTCTGATACAAAATTGATAATCAATAAATTCCAGTTGCGTTGGAAACTAGACTTTAAGGGCTTTCCAATGATAGGTCACACGCCCCAAATGGACTTCTGGTTTGAGAGATACAGCCTTCGCAAGTTGACAAAAAATCGCGGTTTTTTTCCGCCCGATCGGGCCCGAGAACATATTCATCTTGTAATACCCCGAAATTTCGCTCCTAATTTTTTTCGCGTTTTTTTCCTTAACTGTTATTTTTGCCGTTAAAATTAGAATATTTTATCCTTAAAACTCTTTTATCGTATAAATATGTATTTTGTCAACTTTATTATATATTATATTTTTTATAAATTATTTTATTAGAAATTATATATTTTATAGTAGCTAAACTACGTATTTAAGCTCCGTTTTATGTTTTAGCGACGTTGTAGCATTTTGGACCAGTTATGTCTTGAGCAAGGTTCGACTTTCTACGTACAAGTATGTTGGCGAAAAATGCTGAGTAATGAAGGGTTATTTTCAGAATAGTTGAAGAGTTTATAACCCCCTTGTAACCCCCACTTTAATTCCCTTATTTTGGCTTTGTAACCCCCCTTTCATCACCTCTTCTTATCCTTCTTGGAGCTGTTATAACAACATAAATTGCTGTCCATAATGCCCATATCAGCCGGCCAAAGGGAAGAGAAAACCGTCCAAGCTTACTCTTCAAAATAAGACTATTCTTCCACCATTTTTTTTATTTTTTTTCTTCATCTTTTTCTTATTATTGCGCATCGTCAAGATCATTGTTTGAATTGCTAGGAAGGGAGCACGTTGAGGAAGACGCCGCGCGTCATGAAGAAGTTTAGACCGCTGTTCTACACTCCTCCAGTTGGCCCAGGTAACTAGCGGCGACCCTAGATCGATTAGTATTCGTATAGGGATTATGCTAGTTTTAATAGTTATGTTGGGTTTGTATCACTTTAGAAATTTGGGTAGTTTTAGTTATGTGTTGTTTATTGTTTTAAATAGTTTCTACGAATTATACCATTAATTTTGTAAACTTGAAATGTTCGTTGTTGTTAGAATGTTGTTACTTGTTCTTCTGTGTTTTGGCGTCTTCGGCATGATGTCGCTGCACATGGCTGCTTGTGCTTGGCAACGCTACTGTGATCACTACTTCGGTAGCCTCGTAACGGTGCACCCCACACCAAAAGCCGTTAAGCCGACACCCAAAGCCGGTGTTTGGTAGCCGAACTACTGTGTGTGTTCTTGTTCCTATGTTGGTAGGTGTAAGGACTTTGGTATTGCTAACCATTCTAATGGTTACTAGTCGATTTGTGTGCGTGAATGATTGGAACTCCTTAAATCTCTTCCTTGTTTTGCTGTTCGATTAAGTTAAATGATTATTTGCTGCCATGCTTTGTGCCATAATGATTTTTATAGCTTTGACCAGCTAGCTAAGTATAATATCCACTACACTATTTTAGGTGTTTCTTTGCTTTGTTACGTTACAGCCATAGTGTTATATGTTTTGTGTGTGTTGGGGACGATGGTCTTGTGTTATCTTATCATTTTTGGTTTATTTAGTAAAGTTTAATGTCATGGTGGGATTATGCAATAAGCATCTGATCTCCTAGTTGTAACTTTGTTTTTTTTTTCTTTCTTTCCTTTTTGTTGTATTGAGTTTGCAGTTTCATTATTAGAAGTTGTACTAATTTATTATGAGGTGCACATTGTTCGGTTGTGATGGTTAAGATACTATTTTATATATATATATATATATATATATATTTATATATATATATATATATATATATTTTATAATGTTGGGTATTTTTATTTTATATTATTTAAACATGTATAATATGTGACATTGTGAGAAGGTGGTTATCATGGGTTATTAGAACATGGTTGTTTTATTTTATGATGAGTGGAAATTATATTTTTGAGGTATTATTATTATTATTGTTTTATTTTGAGAAGAATATTAATTTTAATTGAAATTGTTGGGTTGCGATCCTTGATTTCTGCTGATGTGGTGTAAGGCCTTAAGGGCATCCGTGTAGTTTGATGATTGATTATTATTTTATTATTATTATTGTTTGAGAGCAAGATTATCCGGAGGGACGTAATCCCGAGGTGAAGAAAATGCAAACCATAGGACGTAATCCTAGGTATACCTTGGTTTTGTTGTCGTCCGAGAGGTCGGTGGGGACGTAATCCTACACCGCATCGGGAGTATGGCCATTCTTAGACACATGCAGTAGGGAACGTAACCCATAGGCTGTCTGGAGATTGTCTGACATTACCATAGGAAGTGGGTTGTCCACTAGCGTTCAGCACTCTCTCTCAAACTAATTATATTATTTTTATTACTTTAAAACTTTGATGGTTTATGTTATTGATACTTTAGTTTATATATATAAGTTGTTTATCCATTTTGTTTATTTTGTTATCTTTACTCTATTTATATTTAAGCATGTTGTATTATCTTTGTTTAAGTGTTTTATTTGATTATCTAAGGTTTACTATTGAGATGTTTTTGTGTGACTTGAATATTAAGACTTTTATAATTCTTATATGGATCCTAATTGGGCTGGGAGAGCTGTTAGTTACTCCCCACTGATTGTGGATGTTGTTGTTATATTTTGCAGGTAAAAATGAAGAGTAGCTCTTTTGGGTTGTGGGTTGTGAGATAGAGACTTATTAGGCTTATAAGACATCGTATTTTATTTCTTATTTTTGTTAGTTTGGGTTTATGAGGTTGTTTTGCCTCCTTTTGGTTATTTGGTTTAAATTAATTTGGCTTTTATTTTCTTTAGTTTGTATTTAACCCTTATTTAGAGTGACATTTCCGTCAGACGATATTTCCGCTATCGTCATTCCTTTAATAGAATGCTCTATTTTGTTTATATTATGTTTATAAAAGGACGGAGTGTAACAGTTGGTATCAAAGCAAATGATCCAAAAACTCTCATTGAGTTGCTACATATTCCATGAGAAATGTGTAGTTGTTGCATCTAGGATTATTAGTATCTTAGGCTTCAAGAAAAGTACTTAGTGAGAGTTACTTGGGTAGGAAGAAAGCCTTGGGAACTATTTTGTTATATAACGTGCTATGTGTCTTTATTGATTGTGATTGTAAGAAATAACCATTTTTCTTCCTTGTAGGATGCCTCCCAGTCGTATTTTGAGTGCTCGGAAGGAAGCTGCACGACGTAGGCGTCAGGCATTGGAGAATGCCATCATATCGTTAGCTAGCAATAGTGTTGCCCCTTCTAATGGGCTATCTGTTTTTGATCGTATTGACCGTCATCGACCGCCGACCTATGCGGGTGTTGTTGATCCCGTCATCTTAGAGATTTGGCTCAGGGAGATGGAGAAGTTATTTGCTGCTACAGGTTGCCCTGCTGGAGAGATGGTTCCCATTGGTACCTACTATTTGAAAATGGAGGCTGATAATTGGTGGAGTACTGTTCGAGAAAGTTGTGTTGCTACACCTGGTTTTGGGTGGGCCAAATTTGCTACCAAACTGAAGGAGAGGTTTTACCCAGATGAGCTTCGTTGGCATAAACAGGAGGAGTTCCTCTCATTATCTCAGGGGACTTTGAGCATTCAGGAGTACACGGACAAGTTTACTGAGTTGTCTAGATTTGCTGCTACTGTTATACCAACCGAGGCTGAGAGGGTGAAGAGGTACATCAAGAAGATGGATCCGAAAGTAAGGACCCACGTGTTGAGTTCTGGAGCTACTACTTTTCAGGGAGCGTGTGAGATCGCTTTGAGTATTCATGCTTCTATCAAGGAAGAAGAGGCTACATGGGTTGTGACTGTTAAGAAGCCTGCAGTGACTTATGTGTCGAGTGAGGCTAAGAAGCCAAGGTATGATCCTGGTAACGATAGCAAAGATCAACAGAGTTTTGGGTTTAAGCAGACGTATGATCAGTCTAAGTGTCGAAAGTGTGAGAAGACACTTCATCCTGGCAAGAATTGCGATGGTTCTACATTTGCATGTTATTACTGCAAAGAGGAGGGGCACAACGTTTCCCAGTGTCCAAAGAATCCTAATGTCATGACAGCCATCACTAAGGTTGCTAAGCCGTCTGGATCCTCTACTCCTGCAAAGAACCGAATCTACGTGATGACTCGTGCGAGGGCGGATGTGAATTCTGGTACTCTTCTCGTAAATCTCATTTGCTCTTTCTTTCAAAAAGATTGTTATTTCAAGTTTCGAGGACGAAACTTTCATAAGGGGGAGTGATTGTAATACCCCGAAATTTCGCTCCTAATTTTTTTCGCGTTTTTTTCCTTAACTGTTATTTTTGCCGTTAAAATTAGAATATTTTATCCTTAAAACTCTTTTATCGTATAAATATGTATTTTGTCAACTTTATTATATATTATATTTTTTATAAATTATTTTATTAGAAATTATATATTTTATAGTAGCTAAACTACGTGTTTAAGCTCCGTTTTATGTTTTAGCGACGTTGTAGCGTTTTGGACCAGTTATGTCTTGAGCAAGGTTCGACTTTCTACGTACACATGTATGTTGGCGAAAAATGCTGAGTAATGAAGGGTTATTTTCAGAATAGTTGAGGAGTTTATAACCCCCTTGTAACCCCCACTTTAATTCCCTTATTTTGTCTTTGTAACCCCCCTTTCATCACCTCTTCTTATCCTTCTTGGAGCTGTTATAACAACATAAAATGCTGTCCATAATGCCCATATCAGCCGGCCAAAGGGAAGAGAAAACCGTCCAAGCTTACTCTTCAAAATAAGACTATTCTTCCACCATTTTTTTTTATTTTTTTTCTTCATCTTTTTCTTATTATTGCGCATCGTCAAGATCATTGTTTGAATTGCTAGGAAGGGAGCACGTTGAGGAAGACGCCGCGCATCGTGAAGAAGTTTAGACCGTTGTTCTACACTCCTCCAGTTGGCCCAGGTAACTACGGCGACCCTAGATCGATTAGTATTCGTATAGGGATTATGCTAGTTTTAATAGTTAAGTTGGGTTTGTATCACTTTAGAAATTTGGGTAGTTTTAGTTATGTGTTGTTTATTGTTTTAAATAGTTTCTACGAATTATACCATTATTTTTGTAAACTTGAAATGTTCGTTGTTGTTAGAATGTTGTTACTTGTTCTTCTGTGTTTTGGCGTCTTCGGCATGATGTCGCTGCACATGGCTGCTTGTGCTTGGCAACGCTACTGTGATCACTACTTCGGTAGCCTCGTAACGGTGCACCCCACACCAAAAGCCGTTAAGCCGACACCCAAAGCCGGTGTTTGGTAGCCGAACTACTGTGTGTGTTCTTGTTCCTATGTTGGTTGCTGTAAGGACTTTGGTATTGCTAACCATTCTAATGGTTACTAGTCGGTTTGTGTGCGTGAATGATTGGAACTCCTTAAATCTCTTCCTTGTTTTGCTGTTCGATTAAGTTAAATGATTATTTGCTGCCATGCTTTGTGCCATGATGATTTTTATAGCTTTGACCAGCTAGCTAAGTATAATATCCACTACACTATTTTAGGTGTTTCTTTGCTTTGTTACGTTACAGCCATAGTGTTATATGTTTTGTGTGTATTGGGGACGATGGTCTTGTGTTATCTTATAATTTTTGGTTTATTTAGTAAAGTTTAATGTCATGGTGGGATTATGCAATAAGCATCTGATCTCCTAGTTGTAACTTTGTTTGTTTTTCTTTCTTTCCTTTTTATTGTATTGAGTTTGCAGTTTCATTATTAGAAGTTGTATTAATTTATTATGAGGTGCACATTGTTCGGTTGTGATGGTTAAGATACCATTATATATATATATATATATATATATTTATAATGTTGGGTATTTTTATTTTATATTATTTAAACATGTATAATATGTGACATTGTGAGAAGGTGGTTATCATGGGTTATTAGAACATGGTTGTGTTATTTTATGATGAGTAGAAATATTATTTTTGAGGTATTATTATTATTATCGTTTTATTTTGAGAAGAATATTAATTTTAATTGAAATTGTTGGGTTGCGATCATTGATTTCCGCTGATTTGGTGTAAGGCCTTAAGGGCATCTGTGTAGTTTGATGATTGATTATTATTTTATTATTATTATTATTGTTTGAGAGCAAGATTATCCGGAGGGACGTAATCCCGAGGTGAAGAACATGCAAACCATAGGACGTAATCCTAGGTATACCTTGGTTTTGTTGTCGTCCGAGAGGTCGGTGGGGACGTAATCCTACACCGCATCGGGAGTATGACCATTCTTAAACACAGGCAGTAGGGAACGTAACCCATAGGCTGTCTGGAGGTTGTCTGACATTACCATAGGAAGTGGGTTGTCCACTAGCGTTCAGCTCTCTCTCTCAAACTAATTATATTATTTTTATTACTTTAAAACTTTGATGGTTTATGGTATTGATACTTGAGTTTATATATATAAGTTGTTTATCCATTTTGTTTATTTTGTTATCTTTACTCTATTTATATTTAAGCATGTTGTATTATCTTTGTTTAAGTGTTTTATTTGATTATCTAAGGTTTACTATTGAGATGTTTTTGTGTGACTTGAATATTAAGACTTTTATAATTCTTATATGGATCCTAATTGGGCTGGGAGAGCTGTTAGTTACTCCCCACTGATTGTGGATGTTGTTGTTATATTTTGCAGGTAAAAATGAAGAGTAGCTCTTTTGGGTTGTGGGTTGTGAGATAGAGACTTATTAGGCTTATAAGACATCGTATTTTATTTCTTATTTTTGTTAGTTTGGGTTTATGAGGTTGTTTTGCCTCCTTTTGGTTATTTGGTTTAAATTAATTTGGGTTTTATTTTCTTTAGTTTGTATTTAACCCTTATTTAGAGTGACATTTCCGTCAGACGATATTTCCGCTATCGTCATTCCTTTAATAGAATGCTCTATTTTGTTTATATTATGTTTATAAAAGGACGGAGTGTAACAGTTGGTAACAAAGCAAATGATCCAAAAACTCTCAGTGAGTTGCTACATATTCCATGAGAAATGTGTAGTTGTTGCATCTAGGATTATTAGTATCTTAGGCTTCACTAAAAGTACATAGTGAGAGTTACTTGGGTAGGAAGAAAGCCTTGGGAACTATTTTGTTATATAACGTGCTATGTGTCTTTATTGATTGTGATTGTAAGAAATAACCATTTTTCTTCCTTTTAGGATGCCTCCCCGTCGTATTTTGAGTGCTCGGAAGGAAGCTGCACGACGTAGGCGTCAGGCATTGGAGAATGCCATCATATCGTTAGCTAGCAATAGTGTTGCCCCTTCTAATGGGCTATCTGTTTTTTATCGTTTTGACCGTCATCGACCGCCGACCTATGTGGGTGTTGCTGATCCAGTCATCTTAGAGAGTTGGCTCAGGGAGATGGAGAAGTTATTTGCTGCTACAGGTTGCCCTGCTGGAGCAATGGTTCTCATTGGTACCTACTATTTGAAAATGGAGGCTGATAATTGGTGGAGTACTGTTCGAGAAAGTTGTGTTGCTACACCTGGTTTTAGGTGGGCCCAATTTGCTACCAAACTGAAGGAGAGGTTTTACCCAGATGAGCTTCGTTGGCAGAAACAGGAAGAGTTCCTCTCATTATCTCAGGGGACTTTGAGCATTCAGGAGTACACGGACAAGTTTACTGAGTTGTCTAGATTTGCTGCTACTGTTATACCAACCGAGGCTGAGAGGGTGAAGAGGTACATCAAGAAGATGGATCCGAAAGTAAGGACCCACGTGTTGAGTTCTGGAGCTACTACTTTTCAGGGAGCGTATGAGATCGCTTTGAGTATTCATGCTTCTATCAAGGAAGAAGAGGCTACATGGGTTGTGACTGTTAAGAAGCCTGCAGTGACTTATGTGTCGAGTGAGGCTAAGAAGCCAAGGTATGATCCTGGTAACGATAGCAAAGATCAACAGAGTTTTGGGTTTAAGCAGGCGTATGATCCGTCTAAGTGTCGAAAGTGTGAGAAGACACTTCATCCTGGCAAGAATTGCGATGGTTCTACATTTGCATGTTATTACTGCAAAGAGGAGGGGCACAACGTTTCCCAGTGTCCAAAGAATCCTAATGTCATGACATCCATCACTAAGGTTGCTAAGCCGTCTGGATCCTCTACTCCTGCAAAGAACCGAATCTACGTGATGACTCGTGCGAGGGCGGATGTGAATTCTGGTACTCTTCTCGTAAATCTCATTTGTTCTTTCTTTCAAAAAGATTGTTATTTCAAGTTTCGAGGACGAAACTTAAATAAGGGGGAGTGATTGTAATACCCCGAAATTTCGCTCCTAATTTTTTTCGCTTTTTTTTCTTAACTGTTATTTTTGCCGTTAAAATTAGAATATTTTATCCTTAAAACTCTTTTATCGTATAAATATGTATTTTGTCAACTTTATTATATATTATATTTTTTATAAATTATTTTATTAGAAATTATATATTTTATAGTAGCTAAACTACGTGTTTAGGCTCCGTTTTATGTTTTAGCGACGTTGTAGCGTTTTGGACCAGTTATGTCTTGAGCAAGGTTCGACTTTCTACGTACACAAGTATGCTGGCGAAAAATGCTGAGTAATGAAGGGTTATTTTCATAATAGTTGAAGAGTTTATAACCCCCTTGTAACCCCCACTTTAATTCCCTTATTTTGGCTTTGTAACCCCCCTTTCATCACCTTTTCTTATCCTTCTTGGAGCTGTTATAACAACATAAATTGCTGTTCATAATGCCCATATCAGCCGGCCAAAGGAAGAGAAAACCGTCCAAGCTTACTCTTCAAAATAAGACTATTCTTCCACCATTTTTTTTTATTTTATTTCTTCATCTTTTTCTTATTATTGCGCATCGTCAAGATCATTGTTTGAATTGCTAGGAAGGGAGCATGTTGAGGAAGACGCCGCGCATCGTGAAGAAGTTTAGACCGCTGTTCTACACTCCTCCAGTTGGCCCAGGTAACTAGCCGCGACCCTAGATCGATTAGTATTCGTATAGGGATTATGCTAGTTTTAATAGTTAAGTTGGGTTTGTGTCACTTTAGAAATTTGGGTAGTTTTAGTTATGTGTTGTTTATTGTTTTAAATAGTTTCCACGAATTATACCATTATTTTTGTAAGCTTGAAATGTTCGTTGTTGTTAGAATGTTGTTACTTGTTCTTCTGTGTTTCGGCGTCTTCGGCATGATGTCGCTGCACATGGCTGCTTGTGCTTGGCAACGCTACTGTGATCACTACTTCGGTAGCCTCGTAACGGTGCACCCCACACCAAAAGCCGTTAAGCCGACACCCAAAGCCGGTGTTTGGTAGCCGAACTACTGTGTGTGTTCTTGTTCCTATGTTGGTTGCTGTAAGGACTTTGGTATTGCTAACCATTCTAATGGTTACTAGTCGGTTTGTGTGCATGAATGATTGGAACTCCTTAAATCTCTTCCTTGTTTTGCTGTTCGATTAAGTTAAATGATTATTTGCTGCCATGCTTTGTGCCATGATGATTTTTATAGCTTTGACCAGCTAGCTAAGTATAATATCCACTACACTATTTTAGGTGTTTCTTTGCTTTGTTACGTTACAGCCATAGTGTTATATGTTTTGTGTGTATTGGGGACGATGGTCTTGTGTTATCTTATAATTTTTGGTTTATTTAGTAAAGTTTAATGTCATGGTGGGATTATGCAATAAGCATCTGATCTCCTAGTTGCAACTTTGTTTTTTTTTCTTTCTTTCCTTTTTATTGTATTGAGTTTTGCAGTTTCATTATTAGAAGTTGTATTAATTTATTATGTGGTGCACATTGTTCGGTTGTGATGGTTAAGATACTATTATATATATATATATATATTTTTATAATGTTGGGTATTTTTATTTTATATTATTTAAACATGTATAATATGTGACATTGTGAGAAGGTGGTTATCATGGGTTCTTAGAACATGGTTGTGTTATTTTATGGTGAGTAGAAATATTACTTTTGAGGTATTATTATTATAATTGTTTTATTTTGAGAAGAATATTAATTTTAATTGAAATTGTTGGGTTGCGATCCTTGATTTCTGCTGATTTGGTGTAAGGCCTTAAGGGCATCCGTGTAGTTTGATGATTGATTATTATTTTATTATTATTATTGTTTGAGAGCAAGATTATCCGGAGGGACGTAATCCCGAGGTGAAGAAAATGCAAACCATGGGACGTAATCCTAGGTATACCTTGGTTTTGTTGTCGTCCGAGAGGTCGGTGGGGACGTAATCCTACACCGCATTGGGAGTATGGCCATTCTTAGACACATGCAGTAGGGAACGTAACCCATAGGCTGTCTGGAGGTTGTCTGACATTACCATAGGAAGTGGGTTGTCCACTAGCTTTCAGCTCTCTCTCTCAAACTAATTATATTATTTTTATTACTTTAAAACTTTGATGGTTTATGGTATTGATACTTGAGTTTATATATATACGTTGTTTATCCATTTTGTTTATTTTGTTATCTTTACTCTATTTATATTTAAGCATGTTGTATTATCTTTGTTTAAGTGTTTTATTTGATTATCTAAGGTTTACTATTGAGATGTTTTTGTGTGACTTGAATATTAAGACTTTTATAATTCTTATATGGATCCTAATTGGGCTGGGAGAGCTGTTAGTTACTCCCCACTGATTGTGGATGTTGTTGTTATATTTTGCAGGTAAAAATGAAGAGTAGCTCTTTTGGGTTGTGGGTTGTGAGATAGAGACTTATTAGGCTCATAAGACATCGTATTTTATTTCTTATTTTTGTTAGTTTGGGTTTATGAGGTTGTTTTGCCTCCTTTTGCTTATTTGGTTTAAATTAATTTGGGTTTTATTTTCTTTAGTTTGTATTTAACCCTTATTTAGAGTGACATTTCCGTCAGACGATATTTCCGCTATCGTCATTCCCTTAATAGAATGCTCTATTTTGTTTATATTATGTTTATAAAAGGACGGAGTGTAACACATCTGGTTGCGTTCTAGAGTTGAAAACAAGAGGAAAAGAATCACGCCCGATGAGGTCGGGCGAGTTGGCCCAATGGGATCGGGCGATTGACCCGACACGCGTATTTAATGATTTCTGGGCTATTTTCATATTACTTTTCCTTTAGGTTTTAGGTTTAGTATAAATACGAATATTAGAACATTACTAAGACATCTTTTATTCATCTTTGTTTTTAGTCTTTATTTTATATTTCTCTCAAGAACCCTAGTTTACTACTTTTCACTTTGGATTCAAGATCAAACATTTGGATTGCTTGCAAGTTCAATATAGTTCTTTAATTTGGTAAGCTTCTTCATTGTTTTCTCCATTATTGTTTGTTTTCTCTATTATTGATTGGATTGATTTCTTAATTATTTACAATAGTTCAAAGTATGAATTTCTACATGGTTTCTATTATTGTGTTCGCAAGCATGAGTGAGTTGTTTTATTTCTAGGATTGTGGGGACCTATGTATGCAATGAGGGATTGATAGATTAGTATAATTACCCTTTATTTCAATTGTTTCCAGTGATTGAATCATTCATGTTAGATTTTTGAATTAGGCCTGATTTGTATTTCTATTATCGCAATATTGAATCTGTTTCGAGATGAGAGATTTCGTATAGGCTTTCAATCATTAGGCATAGTTATCCTTGACCATGCGAGAGCGGCTAGGTGATCTTTGAGGGAGGTAATGTTCAAGAGAAATTACATGTGCCCTAGATAAATTGACTTATTGGGTGGTTATTATTCTTCTTTGATTTCCCGAATTGTATGCATAGTGATCCATAGTCCTAGTTCTTCATTAATTGATTCTTACCTTCGTATTTAGTTCTGTTATTTGCTTAGTTTAGTAAAACAACTATTTTCATCTGATTTAGTTAGTATAATATTAGAATTCAGATACAATAGTATAACTTTCTCCCTATGGATTCGATCCAGGCTTCCCTGACTACTTGTTAGTGGACCTTAGGTTATTTTTGATAAGGTGATACGGCTTTAGCCTGCCAGAGGCTTCATATAGACCTCCTCGTCAAGATCACCATGAAGAAAAGCATTTTGAACGTCCATTTGATGTAACTCCCAATTCTTGGCAGCAGCAATAGCGAGAAAGGCACGAACTGTGACCATCTTGGCTACAGGAGCAATGGTCTCATTGTAATCGATGCCTTCAACTTGGCGATTACCAAAAATGACAAGGCGGGCTTTCAAGCGTTCGACCATGCCATCAACATGATATTTAATCTTATAAACCCATTTACAGCCAAGAGCATGTTTTTCGCGAGGTAAAGAGGTCAACACCCAAGTATCATTAGCTTTCAATGCAGAGGTTCATGACCTACAGTAATAGCAGTAAAAAATATACAATGGCACTTGCTACTGGTGCTCCACTGGCCGATGCCGAGTAGTATCGGCGCCTTATGGGCCGCCTGCTCTATCTCTCCTTTACACGCCCCGAATTGGCCTACACCGTTCATATTCTTTCCCAGTTTATGCAGGCTCCTTGCCAGGAGCACTGGGATGCTGCGCTTCGTGCTGTTCACTACTTGAAGAGTTGTCCCGTGCAAGGTATTCTTCTTCGTGCTGATTGCGATCTTCAGCTGACTGGTTGGTGTGACTCTGACTGGGCTAGTTGTCTTCTTACTCGGCGTTCTCTTACTGGTTGGTTAGTTTTTCTTGCACACTCACCCGTATCTTGGAAAACTAAGAAGCAACAAACGGTTTCTCGTTCCTCTACTGAAGCCGAGTATCGCTCTATGGCTACTACCACTTATGAGCTGATATAGCTAAAGGCCCTTCTTCAAAGCCTTGGCATTTCTCATCCCCGGGCTATGAGTCTCTATTGTGATAGTCAGTCCGCTTTGTATATTGATCAAAATCCTGTGTTTCATGAGCGTACGAAACATATTGAGGTAGATTGTCACAATGTACGTGATGCTCTTCAAGCTGGTGTCATCTCTTCATCATGTTTCTACCACTGAACAGCTTGTTGATCTCTTCACCAAGGCTTTACGTAAACGCTAATTTCACTATCTTCTAGGCAAGTTGGGCATTTGTGATCTCCATGCTCCAACTTGAGGGGGGTGTTAGGCACCTCATGGGCCTCTATTTGTATATGACATGTAATATTTGTATTAGATGGTTGTAAAGCCCACTAAGGTTATTAGGTTGTATTTAATACTTCTCCTTTGAGCTTAAAGAAACTCATTTCTTAACACCGCCAAACTCTGTCAGGGCCTCAGATGAACCAAAATTAAAGTTTTGAGAGGGGAAGGAAACTCGAGTACGAGACACGATATCATAAAAGAAATCCTCAGCTGACTGACCACTCATCTCGAATACACGTTGCTCTAGCTCCTTCTCCAAATCGGCTACCTTATCTTCTAAGACGGATAGCTCTCCATTATTACCATTATTTCCCGGGTGGATAATGCAGTTGTCCTCGCTGTTTCCTGGTCCAATTTTGATCAGCTGAAAGCTGGACCAGTCGAAGCGACTTCTGATCATCTAATACTGTTGTTGGAACTCAGCAGTAGCATCATCACTGTCTATGCCCATTGTATCCAAGAAACAGATGCCTTCTCGGTTAATTGCTAACCGTGAATAGTAGAGGAGCTTCATCAGTTTCCTTAGTTCACTTCCCTTAATTTTTTGGTCTTCGATCTTCAAGCTGTTGTGATCTAGAGTTGGTCCGATAGGACCTGCAGAACGAGTCCAATCCTTATCTTCAAATGAATTTGTGTCTTCATAATCAATCGACAATTCGTACACCTATAGAGCCTCTGTATCGAAACAACGAATGAAGTGTTTGTTGTTCACCAATTTGAAAGCCACCATTTCTATGCTTTCTTGGTTTTGTGATCTAACAAGGGAGAAGGATAGGATGGAGAATGCATGTTATTGGACTCTAGCTTGGTAGGGATCAAATATATATACGCAAGTATTCAACGACTCCCTCCATTCCTGCAAAATGTAGTGATTGACTAATTTAGACGGAATTTAATCTCAAATTTTAATTATTCCCACTAAAATAGTTGACATCCAAACTCCCATATCATTCAGAAACATATTATATAATGCATAAACTACATCATTTCTAAACAATCCATTAGATCATTCAAAAACCCACTAGATCATGAAGAAACTCATTATATCATTCAAAAACATACTAAATCATGCATTCATGCATAAACTACGTTATTTCTGAACAATCCATTATATCATGCAGAAAATCACTATATCATGCAGAAAATCACTATATCATGCAGAAACTCACTCTATCATTCAACCACTCACTATATCATGCATAAACTACATTTTTCTATATGGTAAAGCACATGTCACGATATATACTACACAACGTACATCTTCGTACATCATAAAACATTAAAATTTAATATATTACATATAATTTCACTATATATTTCCAGTTAATAAAATCCACGATAGTGTATATATGTTCCCTATATCTCTATAAAACTCACTAAATGAAGTGAATATCAATTACCAACCCAGTGCATACTAAGTTAGTGTGCACGGGTTCATTGAAGTTTTTCGTCGGGACCAACTTTGCAACATCTGAACTACGATAAATCTCGGAGTGAGCATACAAGGTAGCCGTTTGGAGTATTCGGTCATATATTAAATTGTTAAAAGAAAATGCAAATTCTTATTTTCTTGGGCTTCTAATAATTTTAAATTAGTTATAGGCCAATTAGATATTATTTGGGCTCTAACAATACATATTTGAGATTTATTAACTACAAACATTAATCCTAATCTTTGATAAGCAAAATTAAATATTACATTTCATCGGGTAATTGGATACTCTATCGGTTCAGTTTACAAACAAATTTAAACCAGATTCGGAATCATTAGAACTTCTGGTTTGAGTTCTTAAAAAGGTACCTAGAATGACCAATATATAAGACAAATCATAATGTTGTGTGATCTTGTTAGATCCATGTATGTATGTACATTCATAATATCTACTTCTATAAATTTTTATGAATATGGTATTAGTGATGTTCAAGGTCAAAGTTGCACATTAAAGACGCCACTTAAAAAAAGAGTGTAGAGCAAAAAAAAAAAAGCGCATAATATACTTTTGCCTTTTTTAGTATTTGTTGCATGCTTCTCAATTATATCTCATTAGATCAATTGTAATAAAGTATACTATTATAGCACTTTCTTATAATTTTCATCAAAATGTAATGAGAGTAACATTTTTATTTATTGGTAAGGAGCAATATCTTATAGGAACGAAATCTCGCACAAATTAATCCGGCTACGTTAGACTAACAAGGCTCTTTGGGAGTGTGGGGGAAATTAAGGGAATCCCACCACTAAAGTGCCTTTAATGGAATTTGATCCCACAATCTCAAGATTGTAAGATACAAACCTTACTACTAGAACAAGTACTACTTGGTATATTGAGAGTAACATAATGTTTAATGTTTGTGAATATTGAGCATACTTGATTTTAAAAACGGAGGCATAAAACATACTTCATCATTTCTTTTTTAGTACCTACGGTTTGACTTTCACACTTGTTAATACAACACCTAACTGCTAATATCCTCAATTACAATTGATTAGAAATTATAAAAAATTTATCCCTTAAAGATATATAGTGAGACAATTCTAACAAGATCTCACATGACTATTGTTTTAACACGTATGTGAATAGTGCAGAAGACAAAGTCTTGCAACTAAAACAAGTAAGAGGGAATAAAACTGTTCACTTCGTTCTTCAGCCATGTGATCGAAGATCCAAATAAAAGTCAAGGAAATATATTGCGTTGTATAGATTCTCATTCTCCAGCTTTGCTAACAACTGTAATTATATACTCCCTTTGTACTTTAGTTTTATAATTTTGACTATCACATATTTTACGTTGCCCACTTTTTGTAATTGTAAATTACGCATAATTCAAGGAATGAATGTTCAAAATTGTGCGTTTGACAAACGTGTAAATTATAATGGGTACATCTAATTTGAAAAAAGAACAATTAATGGGAGGGAGTCCCAACTATTGCCACCTTCTTATAAAAGTCCCAACTATTAATTATTCATACATTCTTGGGTGTAACTAACCATAACTATGGTGTAATAACCCATAAACCACCTCTCCTCCCCCCTCAACTCTCTTTTTCCTCCCTCTTACTTCACTCTTTTAGTCCCCACCACCGATCGTCAACATCACTTTCTCTCTCTTCCTTAATCTTTATTTCTCCAATTCAAAACCCTAATCTCTCTCCTTTACTTCCCAATCTCTGGAATTGTAGCAAATTAGTTTTAAATATATTCTGGTGGAATTCGTTGAATTTGGTGCAAGAAGTTTGATCTATCGTTTCGCACAAACTCTCCACCACCAACCTCTTCACATGATACAGAGTTGCCGCCTTCGCCACCATAAATGCCTTTGTCTCCGCCACAATCGACAAGCTTCTCTCTGTCCTCTCTGATTTCATTCTACGACGAATTCCCATTGCCGGCAATATTTCCTTCTTCGCATCCAAACACATCACTATATTGATCGATCCTCTCCGAGTGCAATTATCGAGAATGAAGTTGATATAAGTAGAAGTATTGTTACGAATGATTTCCGGAATGTCGAATTCTTCCAGTAATTTTTCCATGATAAGACCACCTAATAAGAAAAAGAGGCTAAAAAAAACTACCATATAAACTTCATTTGTAGCAAACAAGGTACTAGTGGCGAGTTTCGGTGGGTTGACTTTTTTTGGCGTTGACCCAAACATGTTGTGCACTTCCATTAAATTTACTTTTTGGTGCCATTTTTTCTCTCTTTTTAGTGTGATTCTTCCCTTCCAGTTCTTAGATTCAGCCCTTAGCTTTTATGGGACATAGAACTCTAAAACTTAGTGCAATCCAATTCAAAAATTTTGCCGCCAAAGATAGATATTAAGCAAAAATATGTCGGTCTTATTAGAGTATAGATAATATATCATTGTTTATGATACTATGGCTTATTTGAAGAAGGGGATGAGGAATAATTTTGTTAAAACGAGAGATAAATGAAACAGGAGAAAGGTAAAAGGAATAAAAGGGGAAAAGTAAAAAGTCAAGAGTGCTTCTTGGTTATAACATATTACAAGATCATAACTTATTTTGAATCAAAATCTCACACGTACATAATGACACAAACTCCAACAAAATGACATGTACTACACAAATAATGACATGAGTATGATGTCATTTTGTGATATGTTTTCATGTATCATTTTTTACCTATTTCACATCATAGAATTTTGCAACTATATCGCGTCATTTATAAAACACTTTTATGTCATTATTAGTATGTTTCATACCATTTTAAAACTGTTTCACTTTACTTTTTAATCTGTTTCATTTCATTTACAAAACTCTTTCATGCCATTATTGGTATACATCATATCATTTTGTAATTGTTTCATGTCATTGTTAAATATGTTTTATGTCTTTGTTGGTAAGTTTTATGTCATTTAGAGTTTTGTTCCAAGTCATTTTGGAATTGTTTTATGTCATTTGTAAAACTCTATCATGTCATTAATAGTATTAAGAGCTTAGGGTTTTTTATCGATAACATATCAAACAAAATAAAGATCCGTCTTTCTCTTTTCTCGGACCACATGACTGATCGTTCACGATCAGCACCTCCATTTATGGTCTTCTCGAGGCCATCGCACCTCCTCTTTCAGGCTTTGATTCGCTACACAGATGTGGGCTTTCTCCAGTGCTATAACACGCCACACATCATCATGTCGACGTCGAGAAGAAACGATGATTCCGCCGAAATTTGAGTTCTCGTTGACAAATTTAAGGTCAATGTCGGTGATTTAATATCCGTAGCTTTCACTTCAATTGAGTTAGGGTTTTGGCGAAGTTGAAGCCAAGTCGCGATGGAAAGGACAGAAAATCGAGGAAAGAGATCGGTGACTGTACTGATTGTGTGAGGTGGTTGTGGACAGGAACTTCGAGGAGAGAGAGTGTGGAGTGGTAACGAGGAGAGAAAATGAGGGTGAAAGGGAGGAGTAGTGGTTTTAAGATTATTACACCATAAGTTATGGTGTAATAGTTGCACCCAAGGATTTTTGAAAAGTAAAAGCCAGACAATAAAGTCAACCCACCGAAATATAGCCATTGGTACATTTTCCCTTACAAAAAAAATATAAGGTAGTTTTGTTTTTATTTTTTTTTTTAATAATTTCTCACAAAAAGCGTATTTTATAAGGTAGTTGCGCCCAATTTTTCTTTATATTTTCTATATCCTTTGAATTTCTGAAGGTGAAGTTGCTCGCTTTCTTCCTTTGACCAATGCCACCGCAATTAAAGGAATCAAGTTGATATTAGTTAAATCAGAATTTAAAAGAAAATAAACAAGCTTAGCAATAAGGCATTGGTTATAGAAGACCACTCATGTAAAATATCCCTTAAAACGGAGAACATTATTATAACCAATAATTGAGACTATTAATGAATGAATGGCCATAATTAGAACCATCTTCATCAATTTTTTCCTTCATACAACCGTTTCCATCAATTTTTGCCTCAACAAAAGGGAGCAACTATTCAAGTCAACACCAACGCTGTGGTTAAAAAGTGCAAGTGCGTATCTCTCTAGAAACCCTAGAGTGTGTTTTCTCTCACCGTGAGAGTGACCTCGCTAAGCTGTGAGGCTCCCATACCCAAGGCGCCGCTTTCTCGGCATACATTCTCTGTGTAGTTTCCCAAAGTGTTATGTTCAAATTCTTTAATTCCCCAGGTGGATCGCATGCAAGTGTGGTAACAAGATACTCTCCATCATAAAAAATCACAAAAACATCACCTAATCTAAATCATCTCACAAACCGACATATTTCTTGTCAACTTTTCTTTTGAGGCGGTGCAATTTATGGCGATTGTTCTCCTTTGGATCTGGTAGTCTCGTGGCTTTCAAGAGTTTTTCTTCTTCTGTTTTTTCTTTACAACATCTGTAGTTTCTCTCTCTAGCCAGGTTAGTGTTGTCGAAGAGTGCCCCCTCACTTCATAGTCACTTGCTTCTGTTTATTATTTCGTATACTGAGGCATAGTAAGGGTTTCTTCACTTGGCTTTTGTGCGTCACTGTCTTCCCGAAAAAGGAAGGGGCTTTTAACAACAATAACAAACTTACATATAGCTGAAGGAGTACTTATGGCTCATCCAGATCCTAGTCAACCCGCAACCCGCCCGCTGGTTTAACTATAGAGTGGGTCTCTTAGTACCTCCTCCCATGGTTTCTCAATCAGAATCCCATATCAACTAGGAGTTGGCTGTCATAGGAAGGTTTGCCGGTCACCCACCTACTCAATTGGTAGTGCAGACCATGGTTTCTCAAAGGTGGGGGAGCCGAGCTCCGATTCACGTTCGTAAGTTAGGGGCTTACTTTATTTTTTTATGCTCCTGTGCGGGTGATGCTAATGCTTTGCTCCAACAACATACATCTATTATAGATGGTCGAATAATCAATTTTCGTTGTGGGTTTGGTGACTTGATTCTTACTTCGCTTAATTTTGATACCTCTAAGCTTTGGGTTAGGGTTGGCTTCCTTTAAGTCATTTGAGTGTAGAATGGGCATGCAACCCCTAAGGCAGGTGGGTCAAGTTGTTCATATTGAAGTTGATGAACATGCAGTTATACCAGAACCGGAGCTCCATGCTCAAGTGTTGGTCAACTTGTCGAAACCTTTAATTCCAGGTTGTTTTATTTCCACTTCTTCCTCTCAGGTATGGGTTTTCTTTCAATATGAAGATGTTTTTAAATTCTGTGAGAAATGTGGTTTGGTGGATCACTATACCAGTCATTGTCCTGACAATATGTTTAAAGCTCGAAGCCGCATTTTGTCTCATCTTGGTCACCTCGCCACAGATGGTTTGTCTATTTCATATGGTCCCAGTTCTCAACCGTTGTATACTAATATGATTGAGGGCCTTCCTGATCGTTTTCATTATCGTAACACCCGTATTGATTTGCTTTCTTTTGCTGATCCCCATGTGCCAGAGACTAACATTAAACAGGATGAGCATCACCATCTTATTGTGAATGAAGACAGGGTTCAAAGGAATGGCACTGTTTCAGGGGAAGATACAGTAAGTGCATCATCATCACCTTGCAATTCTTATTCCACTGTTGGGGAAGCTTCGTATCATTCCATTCAGGTTTTAGGGGAGGCAGATAGTTCACAAAATCTGACTAGGAGTCTGCCAGTGCACCGATCCATCAGGCCTTATGAGTCGCTTCAGACTTTTCAACCGAGTGCTTTCCAGCGATCACTTTTAAGTCAGAAGGGTAGTGCTTGTCAAATGCAGGCTCCATCATTATCTGCGGCAGGAGATCAGGATATGTCGACCCCATGTTTTAATAGACAATTTACTTTTGACCCTGGTGAGTGCTCCAAACAACCTTTTCCACAGGGATGTCATCGGCATTCGGCGGGAAGTGTTCCCACCCGGGACCGGACTTTCTTGGTCTTGGGGCAGCATAAGATACCAAGCCACGAATTTCAGTTGCTCTAGTCACACAATCTTTTCACTGGCATATTTATCCTCAGTGTGCAAGTTCTTCGGTTCATTCCTCTTCAGCGATTCAGAATCATTCTGCTAGGAATCGGTTTCGGCCTCCTGCAAGCTTGTCTGCTTCTTCTAGCTCGATGATTAGTGTTTCCACTTCCTGCAAGAAAAGGCTTGCGCCTCATTCAGCACCGTCTGATCACAAATCATGGTCTTTGAAACGTACCAGAAAGGTCTATCAAACAGTATCGTCTAATGAAACCAACATGGCAAGGGATGCGGCTGATCCAAATCAACCTTTATCGAAATGATGAATATTCTCTCCTGGAACTGTCGAGGGTTAAAAGCCAGTGATAATCCGACAGTTCCTTATATCTTCTGGCTCTTATCTCAACAATCTCCATGTTTTTTGTTCCTTCAAGAAAATAAAACTAATGTTGCTTATATAGAAAATGTATTTCGTAGGACTAATCCTAATTTTGCTTGTCGTGTAGATACCCAAGAGTCAAGGGGTGGTCTGGTTCTTTTTTGTTGGGGCCCCTTTGACGTTGATGTTATATGTAGTTCTAGGAACTTTATCATTTGTAAAATCGCTACCAGAAATGGGAAAATAAGGCATCTGCTGTTTTTGTATGGCGAGTCGCAACTTTAGCATCGTTCCCGTCTATGGAGCGAGCTTCAAAATCTTCTTCAACATTATCACAACTTCCTAGTTTTCGGAGACATAAATCAAGTTGAGCAATTTAGTGATAAATTGGGGGGGCTCCAGCTTAATTAGGGGTTGGGAGGAAATCATCAACTGGAAGCATACACTCAATCTGCAAGAAATTCCTTTTTATGGTCCGAGATTCACATGGGCTAATAATCGCTACAATAATGACTTAGTCATGGAACGCTTAGATCGTGCCTATGCTTCTCCAGATTGGCTCGAAGAGTATCCTAACACAGTAATTCACAATTGCCCCATTACCATCTCTGATCATGCTCCGATTCTTCTTCAATCAAAGCCTCCGATGTTAAAAAATCGTCATCCGTATCAAATTGAAAGTTGTTGCTTACACCGACCAGAAATTAAGTCCATTGTTCGCGAAATTTGGAACTTACACATTGCCGGGTCGCCTATGTATACCCTCTCTCGAAAATTGCAGATTACTCGGGATCGACTAAAATCATGGTGCCTGGGGAATTAATTGGTCAGCTATTATGGCACAACTCCAAAGTGTGGGTTCAAGTGTGGAAACTATTTCTCAGGGTCATTTTTATGGGGTGCGTCGTCGGGCTCTTGTGGATGAAGCGTCTCTTACCTATGCCTACTGGAGGCAACGATTTAAAGACCAAAGTATCAAACTTGGCGAGCTTTCGACTTCCTTCCTTTTTAATCGTATAAAGCAACGCAAGAGACGTAATCATATTTATATGCTTCGAGATGTGAATGGGGTTTGGTTGGATGATCAACAGGCTATTGTAACTTTAATTGTGAATCATTTTAAAAATCTTTTCACTCCTTCTGCACCAGAGTTGGTCAATTCTCAAGGGCATGCTGAAAATATTGATTTAGTTCTTAGGGAACTACATCTCCCTAATATATCAACAGAGGATGCGGATGCGCTTCTAAAGCCTTTTTCGCATCAGGATATTGAGGTAGCTATGTTTGATATTGCAAATGATAAGTCCCCTGGGCTGGATGGATTCCCTTCGGAGTTTTTCAAGGTTTATTGGGATACTTTAGGGGCTCATGTTATTCGGGATGTCAATCGCTTCTTTGTTTCAGGGCAGATCTTGAAAGAATGGAACGGATCCCTTCTAATTATTCTTATTCCAAATGTGGATTCTCCTGAGGAGGTAAATCATCTAAGACCTATTAGCCTATGCAATGTCATTTATAAATGTGCCTCGAAATGCCTGGTTAACAGAATGAAACCTCTCCTACCCCATTTAATTGTAAACTATCAGAATGCATTCGTTCCTGGTAGACAAATGGGGGACAATATTCTTATTTCTCATGAATTGATGCACATAATCAACAAGCAACGATCAGGTATGCGTCATTTGGCCGCTTTCAAACTGGATATGAACAAAGCTTATGATCGTGTGAGTTGGCTTTTTCTTCTTAAAGTCCTTACTGCTTATGGGTTTCCGGTAAAGTGGGTTCAATTAATTCAACAATGCATATCTACAGTTTCTTATCGGATCCTCATCAATGGTAAAATTACTGAACCTTTTGTTCCAAAGTGCGGTTTGCGACAAGGTGACCCCCTTTTGCCATATTTGTTTTTGTTCTGTATGGATATTTTATTACGAATGGCTACTTTGGGAACAGACATTAAGCAATTTCAGGGCATTCGTACTCGTCAACGAGGGCCGGATATCTCCCACCTTTTCTTTGCAGATGATTCGCTATTCTTTTTTAATGCTTCAGAGGCTGCCTGCACTAATGTTAAGTCTATAATTCAATGTTTCTGCAGCATTTCCGGCCAAATTCTAAATCTGCAAAAGTCTTTTGTCAAATTTAGTCCAAATATCCATCAAGACCAACAACAGGTGTATAAGGATATTCTTAGGATGGATTCTCTGCCATCTTTGGGTACGTACTTGGGCGTTCAGGTGGATTTTCAAGATTCCAAAGTTCAACATTTTACTCCACTGCTTGACAAAATTTCAGCGAAAATTTCTCAATGGCGTCATCATACCCTATCTCAATCCACGAAGATGATCATCTCAACTCCATTCTTATTGGTTTTATTATGCATTAGTTAGCGGTATTTCTCATTCCCCAAACTATTATGAACAAAATTGATGGGCTCATTCCCAGATTCTTTTGGTCTGGGGCGCAGAGTAAGGGCATTCATTGGCGAAAAAGGACGTTTTTACATCTTCCAAAGGGTCTGGGTGGTCTCGGGCTTTGAAGTGTGGGTACCTTTAATGAAGCCTTACTAATGCAAAAGGCCTGGCGCATTCATCACAACCCACAACTGCTCTAATCTCGAGTCTATAACACCAATCGGAGCCTTGCTAGAAGGTCTACTGCTTCTTGGGGTTCCCGGGGGTTATTCAAAGCACAACAGACACTCCGGGCGCATTGTGTTTGGAAAGTCGGAAATGGCAAGAAACTTTTGGCAGCTAGCGACAAATGGGTGGAAGTGCAGGTCCCAATCATGAAGGATGAAGTATCTCTTTTAGTCGCGGCTAGGCTTATGGTAGCGGATCTTATCACCCCTAATGGCAAGAGTTGGGCTACAAGGAAGGTTCGTGAACTTTTTGCTCCTTCTAGCGCTCGACAAATTATGGGGTTAGAACTTCCTTTAAATCTCAATACGGACGATACTTTATATTGGCCAACTACAAAATCATGTAAGTATTCCACCAAATCAGCGTACGCTTGTATTCTCAAGCGTCAGCAAAATGAAATATGTAGCATGACAACTCCATTTCAATTGCGTTTCTTTCGCATTCTTTGGAAGTTGAACATCATGCCAAAATGGAAATTATTTCTTTGGAAATTGTGTCAGAATAGTGTTGCGACTTTGGCAAATTTACTCCGGAGGCAATTATCTGCATCGGATCATTGCCCGATTTGCCTGTGGGATGCAGAATCCTGTCATTATCTCTTTAGGGATTGTCCTCTTGCATTGGAAGTATGGGGAATTTCTAATATTCTGACTCCGGACCTAAGCAACCCTCAAACTCTCTTTGTGGAATGGATCATGCAGTGTACCTTACTGTTTATGCAGGAGGGCGGGGGGCAGAGTGATCATCTGAGTGAATATATAGGTACTTTTTGGGCTATTTGGATAACTCGCAATGACCATATTTTTCGACATGTTCGAGCTACAGTAGAAGTGCTTCAACAACATATTGAAAGAAGCAAGCAGCAACATTTAGTGTTCACCCAGGAATCAGGGGTGGCTCCTACGCTTATCACGCCCGGGGGTCCAGCCCCGGGCTTTCTCTTTGCAAATATTGGGTGCCATAAGCATGGGTTGCCAGAATTTTCTATTCATATAGATGGTTCATGGGTAAAGGCTACGCATCAAGGGGCTGCAGCTTGGGTGGCGGACACACCTGGCATATGCCAAATTACAATAATCAAGCTCAGCGATCTATTGCGTCTTCAGCTCTTCTCATGGAAGCTCGAGCATGTCTCCTAGCGCTTACCTGGGCAAAAACAAATTTATTTTCAAGTATCCGGCTCTTCACTGACTCGAGCGTGCTTATTTATCTTTTACAGCCTTCTTCAATGCACGACATCTCAGTTCCACATACCATATCTGAAATCCACTCTCTAGCGGGCCAATTTCATTGGTGTTGCATCTTTAAGGTCCATCGGGCTGAGGTTGCTCCAGCTCATGATTTGGCCAAGCTTTGCCGTTTATCTACTTTTCCCTTTATGTATTTTTAATTTGTCTTGTCTATTGTTGTATGTTTTCGCTGTGTCAAAAAAAAAAAAAAAAAAAAAAAAAAAAAAAAACTAGTCAAGTCAACATGTACCTCATGTATCATATACTGTTTGATTCCTTCTTACATTGATTGATGACATCTACCATTATGCTGCAATTAATTGTTACATAATTACCACGTCTTTTGATTCTTATCACTCATTGATACTTTTTTTTTCTTTGAATATTGTATAAAAAATCTGGTAATTTCACAAGGTCTTTTGAAGAAATATTATAAAGCATATATACAAATATGTTTATCATATCCAATCGCAAGAAAAAGACTTCAGCTAAATGGAGCATTGTTCGCTGGTCAACATTGTTGCCATTTACATTATTTGTTGGATTCTTTTTTAAAGAACCTTTAATTATTTTTTGACATTTATAGATGTACAAATATATGTTTTTGAATGGCAACAACAAAATTATGGACGTGCAAATATATTTTTGAAGTACAAAAAAACTAATGGATGTAAGATGTAAAAACCATTATGGATGTGCAAATATAATGTTTTGATGTGCAAAAGAAATTATGGATGTAACAGATAATTTTTGGATGTGCAAAAATATAACATGGATTTACTTATATAATTGTTGGACATATCGGATATACAAACTTAGTTTTTAGATGTTACAAATTAAATTACGGATGTACAAACATAATTTTCATATCTACAAGAAAACTAATGGACGTAAGATACAAATACCATTATGGATATGCAAATATAGTTTCCAGATGTTAAAAAAAAACATAAGAATGTGCAAAATAGGTTGTGGATATACAAAATATATTATAGATATATTTCAATTTTTACCAATAAACATAAAAAAATAATTTTAGGGGGAAAAAGGAAAAAGTCAAAAAAGCAAATATTCACCAATGACCATTTCACCATTTAGTATTTTTCCAAGAAAAAACTCCATAGTAAAATCCAAGTAGTATTAAAAACCGTGGATTTTGGGTCGATACTCTTTCTTTTTTTTCTTTCTTTTTTTTTTAATTGAAGATAAGTTTGAACTCTACTGGGCTATAAGACTAGAAGGGGGTTAAACAGATTTCATGGAAGATGTATTACAGAGGCTGTTTTTATTGCTGTTGTGTAAATCTTGCTTGTGTTTTACAACTGAAGCAAAGAGCTCTTATATAGAGCATCAGAGCATCAAAACTAGTAAAAGGAGAAACACGTTTTTCTTCCTTTTTCTAAAGCAAAAGTAGATAATGACTTCTCTTTTCTAAAACAGGGGTCGAAAAACAAAGAAGCTTAAAGCACACAGTTTTTACAAGACGTAAAGTAAAAGTACACACTAAAAGAGGTAATGACTCATTACCCTTAAATACTACAAGACAAAATGAAGGCGGTTGTTGCTGCTAATCATGTAAATCTCTTCCTTGAAGCATTTCTTCAATTAGGGAATTATCGTCATGATTTTCGTCGCTGAAAACTTCTGTATCATTAATATTATAACCATGAAAAGGAATATTGATCTTGAAGCTTTCTGGTCCCCAAATTTTAAAGGTTTTGCCTTCTGCTAGAAAGTTCATGGCAAGCTCCTCCCTGTCTGTGATTAGGGGGTCTTATCATTAGTTCTCTGTAGAAACCTTCATCTTCTACGTATTTAAAAGAACTTAGTGGTATTTTATCAATCTTCCAAGGTGGATCTATGTAGATGTAATGAAGTGTTGGTTCTTCTTGTAACACCCCGTAATTTTCATCCTTATTTTTGGTGTTTGTTTGCATTAAAATGATATTTTTCGTAAAAATACATAATTTATTATTTAGATTATTTTGGAACGTGTTGTGAAAATGTGTATATATATTTATATGATGTGATATATGTATATATATTTATTTTAAGTTTTTAGTTATTTATATTAAAGGTTATATTAGTTTCGTTATTTATTTAGGCGTTTAGGACGCATTTTTTTTTTACCGCGTAGCGTTTTTGTAACAATGTTGGACCGATTTGATTGATGAAATGTTGCATCGCATGTGGCGTGTTAATGTGTTTATTATATTTATATTTATAATATAATTTATTAGAGTTATTTTCATTATTAAGTATTTGCAAAGTTTAGGCGCGATTTAGAATCTAACCGGAGATCTAACTGTTGGATCATCTTCAAATTTGGACAGAACATTTATAACATCTTGTTCTACACTCTGAACGAAGCGATTTAGAATCTGAGCTTTTGATCACCGGGAATCATGGTCGGAACAGAGCAGTGTGACATGAGATTTATCAACGTTCAAGAAGAAAATGCCTAGTGACTGGTTGCTTCAATTCTCGTTCGTTGTGCCTTGGGGTTAGAAGTGGAATTGGATTGTATGCGTAGCTCTTAACTATCTCTTTAGACTCAGCTCTCCTCCCAACGTTCCAAGTAACTAGTAGTTATCTTAGAACCATAGTGATGAGAGTATTATTCGGTATTAGATTATTACGCTAGGAATTATTTAAAATACTTTTTGAATGAAATTATTGACAAAATTTGACATGAATATACTTGATGCATGCTGTGTGATTATTGTAAAGAGAAAAAAAAAATTTGTATTTAATTTAATTGGTGTTTTGTGCGTTTTTGGCTAAATTGCATAATAATTATTAAATGGATGTTAAAATTGCTGAAATTATTTTTCTTAGATCATGTTGCATGCGTAGTATGTATTCCATGCCTTAGAATAATTTTTTCCAACTGTGTACTGGTTTATTTAATTGATATATCTATTTTTGCAATTTCGTTTCTGTCAGTATATAAATCATGAAAATTATTTATGGAGGCCTAAAAATTCATTGCTTTGTATAATATTTATTTCCGTGAGTTTATTCATGTTTTATAAAATTTTGGAAATTTTTGGGCGTTTATTTATATTTTTAGTTATTATATTGGCTTTATTGAGTAATCTGTATATTAACTTTTAAAATTACTTTTGGAGTCCGAAAACTATAAATAAAATTTGTACCATGTCAGCAGAGCCATTAGGGTCATATGATAATTTTTGTGTGATTTTACTGCTAGAACTTATTAGTTTAATAATTATTATTAGATTTTTGTTGTGAAATTGCGGATACTCTTTTAAATTATTTGAGAGCTTGTTAATCAGAAATAATTTGTGATCTTTTATGTTCTTGGATGCTGGTGTTTAGTAGGTTGCTGTAAGTATTATTGGTATCATTATATTTATGTTTGATTTATGTAAAAATGATTAATTGTGTACTATTCATTTATTTAATAAGCCTTGGAGTTAATGGGTGACGCATTTTTGATTGATGTTGTTAGTGCTGTAAAAACTATTTAACTATCATTGTTGATGCTTAGTGATGTTTAAAGTATTGTGGTTGGAGATATTTGTTGTAAATTTGTAAGTTACTACTTTGAAGATTTTTGAAAAAAATTACTTTTTATAAATTATGGGTATAAGGTCGGGTGGCATCCCTTTTGAAGAATATTTTTGAGATGAATGATACTTTGATGATATTTATGATTTTATTTTGAGATAAGAACATCCGGTGGGATAGATGTAGTCCCCGGTGAAGAACATGCCAACCACCTGGTTTGCGAAGTAGGGGTACACCTGGGTTAATTGTTGTTGTCCGAGAGGTCAGGGAGTTCTGCGTATTCTACCCAGCATCGGGAGTTTGGCCATTCTTAGACACAGGCAGTGGGGAACGTAAGCCCATAGACTAACCTGAAGATTGCGATCTGACAAACCTTAGGAAGTGAATTGCGATTCACTGGCGTTCGGTTTCTGACTCAATAACTTGTTTTACCTATATTTTATTTTTATAAAAGTACTCTTGAGATGATTTATTTATTTTTATCCAACTCACTTGCTATTTATTATTCATTTGCGTTATTTGTGAGTTATATGGAAGTGGATGCATATTGTAGTTGACTTGACTTTAAGCTTCCCTTTCTTAACAATCTATGTCTGAATCATCCTTTGATTTCTTTTGTTCTGGGAGAACTGCTAGTTACTCCCCACTGATTGTGGATATTTGTTGTATATTTTGCAAGTTTTGTTGATGGGTATTTTCTTTGATTTTGGGCTCGGGTTGAGATGCGAGAAATAATCTATTAGGGGTTTTAGTTCTAGACTCCTCTTTAGTTTGAGATAGTTTTCTCATTTCGATTTTAATCTAAGTAATTAATTTACTTATAGTACTTACTTATGTTTGTTTTTATCACTTAGTTATTTAAACACTATTCTTGTAGTAGTGACATTCCCAGAAGACGATGTTTCCGCCATCGTCCTATTAATACTATTATTATTTCTTTCTTTTCCGCTTTGAAATTCAGGGGTGTTACAGTTGGTATCTGAAAAAAAGTTGCTAATGATTCTTGAGAATTATTAGTTAGCCATAGGATATAAAATTTGTTTAGAATTAAGTTTAGTTGTTTCACTATAATGAGAGTGTCATGGGTAGAGTAAGTAAAGGGAAGCCTTATGGGAATGTGATGTGCTCTCATGCTTATGGAGCATATGTTATATGTATAGTTATTCGTATTATTGGTAGAATTAGTCTACCAAGTTTGCTAATCTTATTTGCAGGGCCTCTTACATGTAATTTATTTTCTCTCTTTATCAGAGTGCGCTGCGAAAGCGAAGTAATATATAGCCTTCTCGGTTTCGCTGTGTTTAATTTGTTTTGTGTCTTGCAATTTAGAAATAAGCTTTAATTTTATTTTAATATAGTCTTGTGTGTTGCATTGCATTTATTTTATTTGCTAGATGCTTGATAGTATATGTTATTATGTGAGACAGTATATATTTTCTGTTCTTTTTCAATTGAGTGTTGTTTTTATGTGAGTACTACGTATCTGTTTTATTATTTACAAAACTTTCTAGTTTGAATTTATATTCCAAATTATATTTTAGATCATTGAACTTAATAAATTTCATACCTATATTAGAGTTATTTTATGACTTTTAAATTTTCCTATTGTTAATATTTTGATATACTCTTTTGAAAAACGTTTAATTTCAATTGTTTTATAATGGTTTGGAATAAGAAAGGGGTTTTGAAATTGTCTTTCAAGATATTCTTTAAATTTTTCTTACCGTCTTTGACCATCTATTTTTATAAATATTTTCCTTTTAATATTTTTATTTTTCATGTTAATCCTTATTTAGCCTTTAATTATGGTAATAAGTTTTGAAGTCTTTGAAAATAAAAGTACCCTAATGAGTTGTTTTGGTGTTAGTTTGAAAAGTAGATGTAAACTATTTTGTTTTAAAGGTTAGCATTTAACAACTTTTATTTTACTTACTAATTTACTTTTCTTATTAGCATTATTTTTCGAACTCAAATACGTGAAAGGATCTCGTTTACTATTTGTTGTTTCTTGTTTAAATATTTAGTGCTTTCTCATTTCATATCAAAATTTTGGTTGTTTTCATTACTTCTTATTTAATTCTCTGATTTTGACTGATCTGTTTTATATTCTTTGAAAATGAAATTTATATACTCAGTCTAAATTTTAAACTTGTTTGAGTTGATATTAAGTCATAATGGGTGATTCCTTTGACTTGTATGTCAATTTGATAAGTCTAAATTTTAAACTTGTTTGAGTTGATATTGAGTCATAATGGGTGATTCCTTTGACTTGTATGTCAATTTGATAAGTTGACGCATTTTATCTGTTTTGATTTAATTTCCTTTTTGAGTTGACATTAAGTTTATATTGGGTGATTCCAGTAAACTCTAATGTTGATTTGATAAGAAGGCTTTCAAATATTGCTTTGTTGATACTAGATTGCAGTGGGTGGTTCCATGCACAATTGTATCGACTTAGCAAATTTTATAATTGTTGTTAATAATTTATTACTTTATCGCCTATTTATTATTAATGTTTCGTCGTTGTGAATTTATTTTAAAGTTTTCAATTTCTTTTGCGAACTTTAATTTTCATATATATGTTTAGGAGGCGTACGCTCTTATATTATATGTCATGACTTGTGTTCGTAAGTGCTATTTTAATAAAGCAGCTAGCTACTCTTTATTAAAGTGTTCTTATCTCTTTAAGTGGAGTATAAGCCCGTGTGATTACCTCTATTTAAATTGATTTGGCTATCTATTTACGAACTTTTTCTTCTTCGTTTCTTTTCTAAAAATATTTATGTATGGTCGGAATTCTTCTTTTATAATTTTACGTAAATATTTATTCCTGCTTCTTTTACAAAATTACCTATAGTTTATTGTGCAAAGGTTTTTACCTTAAACTTTCTAATACTTGTCTTTGGTTCTTTCACATTTTATAAAATAATGGTTGTTACCGTACTTCTTTACTGTACAACTCTTTTGGTCTTCCAAAATAAAATATATATTATTTGAGTTATCAAATTGTATACCTGCAAAGTTGTTTAGTTAACTAAAATCCATCGATTTCTGTTTTCTTAATGTTCTTTATCTAGAGTATTTTCTTTTGTCTCTTGGTGGTTTTGAAGTTTCAAGGACGAAACTCTTTTAAGGGGGAGTGATTGTGACACCCCGTAATTTTCATCCTTATTTTTGGTGTTTGTTTACATTAAACTGATATTTTCCGTAAAAATAAATAATTTATTATTTAGATTTTTTTGGAACGTGTTGTGAAAATGTGTATATATATTTATATGATGTGATATATGTATATATATTTATTTTAAGTTTAAAGTTATTTATTTTAAAGGTATATTAGTTTCTTTATTTATTTAGGCGTTTAGGACGCATTTTTTTTTACCGCGTAGCGTTTTTGTAACAATGTTGGACCGATTTGAGTGATGAAATGTTGCATCGCATGTGGCGTGTTAATGTGTTTATTATATTTATATTTATAATATAATTTATTAGAGTTATTTTCATTATTAAGTATTTGCAAAGTTTAGGCGCGATTTAG
The DNA here is from genome assembly GCA_947646795.1 of Beta lomatogona. Classification (NCBI taxonomy): domain Eukaryota; kingdom Viridiplantae; phylum Streptophyta; class Magnoliopsida; order Caryophyllales; family Amaranthaceae; genus Beta; species Beta lomatogona. Next base: position 82,974 of record CANSNZ010001081.1, read on the forward strand.
GAATTTATCGATTTATCGCGTGACGGACTTTTGATGCATGGACCTTTGTTGACTTGGACCGAAATCATCTTGGTGTACTTGGGCTTGGACAGCCGGCTATGGGGAGGGAGAAGGAAGAAGTTTCTCCTCTTTTATTTCATTTCTTTTAATTGGTGACTCTTGGTAGATTGTAACCCCCATAACTCCCCTAATCATTTCTCCCAAATCCTTCATTTTTCCTTGCCATAAAATTCTGATTTTTATTAAAAAAAGTTCAGCATCATTTGCATTTAACCCTCACCGTTTTCAAGAAAAGAAAGAGAGAAAAGGAAGAGGAAAAGAATAGAAAGGTTCAACCCGGTTTTTGCTGTCATACCTTCACGAAAATAACCTTAGCCAGAGATCTAACGGTTGGATCGTCTTCAAATTTGGATAGAACGTTTATAACATCTTGTTTTATACTCTGACCGGAGCGATTTAAAATCTGAACTTTTGATCACCTGGAATCATGGTCGGAACAGAGCAGTGTGACATGAGATTTATTAATGTTCCAGGTAACTAGTAGTTATCTTAGAACCATAGTGATGAGAGTATTATTCAGTATAAGATTATTACGCTAGGAATTATTTAAAATATTTTTTGAATGAAATTATTGACGAAATTTGACATGAATATACTTGATGCATGCTGTGTGATTACTGTAAAGAGAAAAAAAAATTCGTATGATTTTTGGTATTTATTTGATTTAATTGGTGTTTTGTGCGTTTTTGGCTAAATTGCATAATAATTATTAAACGGATGTTAAAATTGCTGAAATTATTTTTCTTAGATCATGTTGTATGCGTAGTATGTATTCCATGCCTTAGAATAATTTTTGCCTACTATGTACTGGTTTATTTAATTGATATATCTGTTTTTGCAATTTCGTTTCTGTCAGTATATAAATCATGCGAATTATTTCTGTAGGCCTAAAAATTAATTTCTTTGTATAATATGTATTTCCGTGAGTTTATGCATGTTGTGTAAATGTTTGGTAATTTTTGGGCATTTATTTATATTTTTAGTTATTATATTGGCTTTATTGAGTAATCTGTATATTAACTTTTAAAATTACTTTTGGAGTCCGAAAATTATAAATAAAATTTGTACCATGTCAGTAGAGCCATTAGGTCATATGATAATTTTTGTGTGATTTTACAGCTCGAACTTATTAGTTTAATAAATATTATTTTTTTTTTGTTGTGAAATTGAGGATACTCTTTTTAATTGTTTGAGAGCTTGTTAATCAGAAATAATTTGTGATCTTTTATGTTCTTGGATGCTGGTGTTTAGTAGGTTGCTGTAAGTGTTATTGGTATCTTTATGTTTATGTTTGATTTATGTAAAAATGATTAATTGTGTACTATTCATTTATTAAATAAGCCTTGGAGTTAATTGGTGACGCATTTTTGATTGATGTTGTTAGTGCTGTAAAAACTATTTAACTATCATTGTTGATGCTTAGTGATGTTTAAAGTATTGTGGTTGGAGATATTTGTTGTAAATTTGTAAGTTACTACTTTGAAGATTTTTGAAAAAAATTACTTTTGATGAATTATGGGTATAAGGCCAGGTGGCATCCCTTTTGACGAATATTTTTGAGATGAATGATACTTTGATGATATTTATGATTTTATTTGAGATAAGAACATCCGGCGGGATAGATGTAGTCCCCGGTGAAGAACATGCCAACCTCCTGGTTTGCGAACTAGGGGTACACCTGGGTTAATTGTTGTCGTCCGAGAGGTCAGGGAGTTCTGCGTGTTCTACCCTGCATCGGGAGTTTGGCCATTCTTAGACACAGGCAGTGGGGAACGTAAGCCCATAGACTGACCTGGAGATTGCGATCTGACAAAACCTTAGAAAGTGAATTGCGATTCACTAGCGTTCGGTTTCTGACTCAATAACTTGTTTTACCTATATTTTATTTTTATAAAAGTACTCTTGAGATGATTTATTTATTTTTATCCAACTCACTTGCAATTTATTATTCATTTGCGTTATTTTTGAGTTATATGGAAGTGGATGCATATTGTAGTTGACTTGACTTTATGCTTTCCTTTCTTATTAATCTATGTCTGAATCATGCTTTGATTTCTTTTGTTCTAGGACAGCTGCTAGTTACTCCCCACTGATTGTGGATATTTGTTGTATATTTTGCAGGTTTTGTTGATGGGGATTTTCTTTGATTTTGGGCTCGGGTTGAGATGCGAGAAATAATCTGTTAGGGGTTTTAGTTCTAGACTCCTCTTTAGTTTGAGATAGTTTTCTCATTTCGAAATTATTCTAAGTAATTAATTTACTTATAGTACTTACTTATGTTTGTTTTTATCACTTAGTTATTTAAACACTATTCTTGTAGTAGTGACATTCCCAGAAGACGATGTTTCTGCCATCGTCCTATTAATACTATTATTATTTCTTTCTTTTTCGCATTGAAATTCTGGGGTGTTACAGTTGGTATCAGAGCAAAACGATCCTAAACTCTGAAAAAGAGTTGCTAATGATTCTTTATAATTATTAGTTAGCCATAGGATATAAAATTTGTTTAGAATTAAGTTTAGTTGTTTCACTATAATGAGAGTGTGATGGGTAGAGTAAGTAAAGGGAAGCCTTATGGGAATGTGATGTGCTCTCATGCTTATGGAGCATATGTAATATGTATAGTTATTTGTATTATTGGTGGAATTAGTCTACCAAGTTTGCTAATCTTATTTGCAGGGCCTCTTACATGTAATTTATTTTCTCTTATATCAGAGTGCGCAGCGAAAGCGAAGTAATTTATAGCCTTCTCGGTTTCGTTGTGTTTAATTTGTTTTGTGTCTTGCAATTTTGAAATAAGCTTTAATTTTATTTTAATATAGTCTTGTGTGTTGCATTGCATTTATTTTATTTGCTAGATGCTTGATAGTATATGTTATTATGTGAGACAATATATATTTTCTATTCTTTTTCAATTGAGTGTTGTTTTTATGTGAGTACTACGTATCTGTTTTATTATTTACAAAACTTTCTAGTTTGAATTTATATTCCAAATTATATTTTAGATCTTTGAACTTAATAAATTTCATACCTATATTAGAGTTATTTTATGACTTTTAAATTTTCCTATTGTTAATATTTTGATATACTCTTTTGAAAAACGTTTAATTTCAATTGTTTTATAATGGTTTGGAATAAGAAAGGGGTTTTGAAATTGTCTTTCAAGATATTCTTCAAATTTTTCTTACCGTCTTTGACCATCTATATTTATAAATATTTTCCTTTTAATATTTTTATTTTTCATGTTAATCCTTATTTAGCCTTTAATTATGGTAATAAGTTTTGTAGTCTTTGAAAATAAAAGTACCCTAATGAGTTGTTTTGGTGTTAGTTTGAAAAGTAGATGTAAACAATTTTGTTTTAAAGGTTAGCATTCAACAACTTTTATTTTACTCACTAATTTACTTTTCTTATTAGCATTATTTTTCGAACTCAAATACGTGAAAGGATCTCGTTTACTATTTGTTGTTTCTTGTTTAAATTTTTAGTGCTTTCTCATTTCATATCAAAATTTTGGTTGTTTTCATTACTTCTTATTTAATTCTCTGATTTTGACTGATCTGTTTTATATTCTTTGAAAATGAAATTTATATACTCAGTCTAAATTTTAAACTTGTTTGAGTTGATATTAAGTCATAATGGGTGATTCCTTTGACTTGTATGTCAATTTGATAAGTCTAAATTTTAAACTTGTTTGACTTGATATTGAGTCATAATGGGTGATTCCTTTGACTTGTATGTCAATTTGATAAGTTGACGCATTTTATCTGTTTTGATTTAATTTCCTTTTTGAGTTGACATTAAGTTTATATTGGGTTATTCCAGTAAACTATAATGTTGATTTGATAAGAAGGCTTTCAAATATTGTTTTGTTGATACTAGATTACAGTGGGTGGTTCCATGCACAATTGTGTCGACTTAGCTAATTTTATAATTGTTGTTAATAATTTATTACTTTATCGCCTATTTATTATTAGTGTTTCGTCGTTGTGAAATTTATTTTAAAGTTTTCAATTTCTTTTGCGAACTTTAATTTTCATATATATGTTTAGGAGGCGTACGCTCTTATAACATATGTCATGACTTGTGTTCGTAAGTGCTATTTTAATAAAGCAGCTAGCTACTCTTTATTAAAGTGTTCTTATCTCTTTAAGTGGAGTATAAGCCCGTGTGGTTACCTCTATTTAAATTGATTTGGCTATCTATTTACGAACTTTTTCTTCTTCGTTTCTTTTCTAAAAATATTTATGTATGGTCGGAATTCTTCTTTTATAATTTTACGTAAATATTTATTCCTGCTTCTTTTACAAAATTACCTATAGTTTATTGTGCAAATGTTTTTACCTTAAACTTTCTAATACATGTCTTTGGTTCTTTCACATTTTATAAAATAATGGTTGTTACCGTACTTCTTTACTGTACAACTCTTTTGGTCTTCCAAAATAAAATATATATTATTTGAGTTATCAAATTGTATACCTGCAAAGTTATTTAGTTAACTAAAATCCATCGATTTCTGTTTTCTTAATGTTCTTTATCTAGAGTATTTTCTTTTGTCTCTTGGTTGTTTTGAAGTTTCGAGGACGAAACTCTTTTAAGGGGGAGTGATTGTGACACCCCGTAATTTTCATCCTTATTTTTGGTGTTTGTTTACATTAAAATGGTATTTTTCGTAAAAATAAATAATTTATTATTTAGATTATTTTGGAACGTGTTGTGAAAATGTGTATATATATTTATATGATGTGATATATGTATATATATTATTTTAAGTTTTTAGTTATTTATTTTAAAGGTTATATTAGTTTCGTTATTTATTTAGGTGTATAGGTTGCATTTTTTTTTTACCGCGTAGCGTTTTTGTAACAATGTTGGACCGATTTGAGTGATGAAATGTTGCATCGCATGTGGCGTGTTAATGTGTTTATTATATTTATATTTATAATATAAATTATTAGAGTTATTTTCATTATTATGTATTTGCAAAGTTTAGGCGCGATTTAGGAATTTATCGATTTATCGCGTGACGGACTTTTGATGCATGGACCTTTGATGACTTGGGCCGAAATCTTCTTGGTGTACTTGGGCTTGGACAGCCGGCTATGGGGAGGGAGAAGGAACAAGTTTCTCCTCTTTTATTTCATTTCTTTTAATTGGTGACTCTTGGTAGATTGTAACCCCCATAACCCCCCTAATCATTTCTCCTAAACCCTTCATTTTTCCTTGCCATAAAATTCTGATTTTTATTAGAAAAAGTTCAGCATCATTTGCATTTAACCCTCACCGTTTTCAAGAAAAGAAAGAGAGAAAAGGAAGAGGAAAGGAATAGAAAGGTTCAACCCGGTTTTTCCTGTCACACCTTCACGAAAATAACCGTAGCCGGAGATCTAACCGTTGGATCGTCTTCAAATTTGGACTCAGCTCTCCTCCCGACGTTCCAGGTAACTAGTAGTTATCTTAGAACCACAGTGATGAGAGTATTATTCGGTATTAGATTATTACGCTAGGAATTATTTAAAACACTATTCTTGTAGTAGTGACATTCCCAGAAGACGATGTTTCCGCCATCGTCCTATTAATACTATTATTATTTCTTTCTTTTCCGCTTTGAAATTCTGGGGTGTTACACTTCTAGTAGTCCATTTGTAACTGGGATCTTGCTGTTGAACTCTATTTTTAATTCTTGATTCTTACGATAGTGAAGATATTTCTTAACACATGTCTCGAACTTTAATCCAAAACCATCAGGGATTTGTTCTGGATGATCTAAAGTCAGGCTGCTTAACATACCATAGTCATAAAACTCAATAATCTGAGAACGACTTAGATGAGTTCGTCTGATATCATTGTGAATTTTGAAAAGGCCTGTTTCAACTGTACTTCTTCCGTCAAAACTAGGAAGACTGTAATGTAGCAAATCTTGCCATACTTTGTTTCTTGGTAGAGATCCCTCTTGAGTTAAATGATGGATACCAAGATGTACTTTCTGTAATCTTATGAGTTTCTTGATAAAGCCTTCAGTACACTTTTGTTCTATGATAAGTTATGCTTCTGGAAAGTTTTGAAATAATGGATTTAAAGTAGAAAGGGTTGTTTATGGTCTTGTTAAGCTTACTTTGAGTTGTTCATAAGTAAGATTTTTGTGGCTTGGTTTGAGAGTATTTTTGAAAACTTCTATCATATCTTTTAGGTCAGCTACTTCTGTGTTTTTGGCTTCGAGCTCAATAGTTAGGCTTTGATTTGTTTGGAGGATGTTTTGGTTGTGTTTGGAAATCAGACTTACAGTCTGCTATTGGTATTCAAATTTGCTGTGTAGGTCAGAAAGTTCGTTTTGGAGCGAAGCAATTTTTTCTTCTTTTTCATACATCAGACTGTTTCTATTTTCAGAAATTTCTTGTTGTAATGCCATTGCTCTTGAATTCAATGGTCTTTCTATGCTCCGTTTTGACTCAGAGCTTGTGTCTGTCTGAGTTAAAATCTCAGGTTGTATATAAAAATTTATACCTAAATAAGCCTTGGCAAAGTCTGCGGCTTCACCAAAAGAGTGAAAACCTCGAAAAATAGGTTTCTTAAAGTCTTTAGTTAAAAGTTGTACCTCATGCCATGATCTGAACATTCATGTTCTCTGACCATGTAAGATGACATAAAAACTTAAGTTTTTGGAAAGGGGTTTTTCCAAAATTTTTGAAAAATAGAAAGCAAGACAATTTAGGATTAATAACTTGTGTTTGCTTGCTATAGGATCTGTTTTTAATTCCCATATGTTGTTACATAGGGCCTGTTGAGATTTATCAAGTTCTATTCCTCTTAGGGGATTGAATCCTCCTGTAGGTTTGCTGTAAAGTTTAAATTTTCCAAAGGTGAATCCTTCAACCTTGGGAGCTGTACTGCTACTGGATTCTGAGCTGACATTTTTCGTTGTGTTTCTTACAATATCTGTCAAGAACACGAGACAAACAGTCAGCTAAATTATTATTTTGTCCTTTAATATGTTCAAATGTTATTTTTTACCCTTTTCCTAATATTAAATCATGAAAATTAATCCATCTCTTATTGTTAACTTTTTTACTATTTTCATTTTTAATAAATTTTACAATAGCTTCACAGTCTGTTCTTATTGTGATTTCTCTGTCAAGGTGTATTTTGAATTTTTCTAGGGCATTAATAACTGCCTGTATTTCATAATCAATAGATGACCAATTTGTACTTGGTCTAAAGTTACCACTAGCATAACCTGCTAATTTTTCTGTAGCTTTATCAGAATACTTGGAAGGTTTAGTGATGAGAACTGCTCCCCATCCTTCTTTACTTCCATCTGTTTCTATGATGATGTAATCTGTTGTTAAGGGTAACTCTAGGGGTTGTAAAAGCTTAACTTTTTCTTTGATAGTTTGGACTAGAGCTATGTCTTCTTTATTAAAATATTTTTGACCGTTTTTTGAAATTTTACCATATAATGGTCCAACTAACTTAGATAAATTAGGAATAAACTTTCTAGCATAGTTCAATAGTCCTAGAAAAGCTTGGAGCTGTTTCTTTTCTTCCATTTTATCAGGAAATCCTAGCAGTTTTTTAGTTATATGATCTTGTAGCTTAATTTTTCCATTTCCTATTTCTAATCCCAAATATTGGATATTTTTCTTAAATAATTCCATTTTTGAGTCTACTATAACTATGCAATTGTGTTCAATTATCTGAAAAACTTCTGCCAAATGCTTGGTATGTTCCTGCAAAGTCCTGGAAGCAACCAAGATATCATCAATGTAAACTAAACAGAAATTTAGTTTTCCAAATAAACTGTCCATAAATCTTTGGAAGACTGCCGGGGCGTTCTTTAATCCAAAGGAAAGGACTTTCCATTGGAAATGTCCTTCGCTGCATATAAAAGTTGTCCAAGGTTTAAAGCTATCTACTAATTGAAGTTGATTGTATCCTGATTTTAAGTCAAACTTGCTAAAAATGATTTATCTTGTATTAAATTTATGAGAGTGTCTTTATTAGGAATACAATATCCATCATCTATAATGTTGTCATTTAATCTTTTGTAGTTATAAACTATTCTAGCTTTTCCTCGTTTTAACTCACTATGATTCTGCACTAGGAAAGCTGCACTTCTGTGAGGACTATAGGATTTTTCAATAAGTCCTGCTTCTAAAAGTTCAGTAATCTGTTTTTTAAATTCTTCCTTTTCTTTGGGGGAATAGTCTATATTGGTTGTAGTTATTGTAATATCAGGATTTCTTATTTTTTGGTCTATTTTGTATTTAACCCTGCATTTGCTAATGTTGTTGGCAATTAACCCTTGTTTCCTAAGTTTCTGAACTATAGGGTAAAGGGGTAATTTATTGTGTGTTATTCCTTTCTCAAGATCTCGAAATTCTTCTTGTTGAAAAGTAATTAGCGCTTCATTTTCGGGCTGTTGTTGATTTTCTTCTCCTAGAAAATCTAATTCTTTATTTCCTGGTCCACCACGCTTTCGTAGCAACTCGGATTTTTGCTGGTAATAACGTGTAGGGATGTGGTAAATATTTTTGCTAATAGTAATGCTATTCTGAGTAATGGTGATACTTCCTTGTTGGGATGTGATGAAGTTTAATCCTAATAGAAATTGAACTCGTTCATTATAGGTCGGTGAAATATTGACCTGAGGTATATCATACCGCTGGCTATATCCCCCTGCAAAGTTTTTAAATTGTATGGCTAAAAGTTTTGTATAATAGTCTATTTTTGTTGTTTTTCCATCCGTGAAAATGGTGGTAATTATATCTTTATGTTTTATTTTAAACTGTTGGGGAACTAACTTATGAGTTATTTGGCTCTTTGTACATCCTGTATCTACGATGGCATAGAGCTCTATATGATTTTGATTGTCAAACCATATCTTACAAGCTACTTGTAAGCCTTGACTATTATAAATGGGTGTTTTAGTCAAATAAACTTCTTCTGTATTTTGTAATGTGTGCTCTATTTCTACTGCCTCTATAGGTTTCTTGAGCTCTTTTTCTTCGAGCAATCTGAGTCTTTTTAGGATTTCTAGATTTTGTTCTTCTAATAATTCAATTCTAGTTATAAGTTTATTATTACTTATTTCTTGTATATCTAGCACTGGTTGTGATTGTTCTTCTTCTATAGGTTTTTCTAAGTAAAATCTACAGGCTTCAATGAAGCATGAGCTACATTGAAATCTATGTTGAATAGCTGGAGACCAATTACATAAGTAACATGACCTATCTTCCATTCCTTTTCTGTTGATCCAGTTATGTTCGCATTCTTCATTAGTCATTAAGTATTCTATGATGTTTTCGTCTTCTTATATAAAACTATATACTGATTCATCATCAGTCTCTGCATCTTGCAAATTGTCTATTCCTATTTTTTCTGCTTCTTCTACTACATAAGCTTTTTCTATATTTTTAGATTTCTTTGGACATCTGTTAGCATAATGCCCTCTTCTCCGCATATAAAACATGCACAATTTCTGTTTTTAGGTTTACTAAAATGGTGTCCTTTTTGGGGCTTTTTACCCTTTTGGTACCATTTAGTTTTTCTAAAATATTTTTTATATTTAGGTTTATATCCATAATTTTGTGGTGTAAATATTGCTCTTCTACAGAAAGCATAAGATTGGCGTTTTACCTCTTGGTTGGCCATTTCTTTTGTGCATTTTTCTTGTAGGTATCTAAATGTAAAAGCTACTCTAGGTCCGATACCTAGATCTGTTATTTGTCCGTAACTAGCAATCCATGAATCATGGATCTGTTTTCCTAAGGTTCCTGGTAATTTCTGAAAGTACTTATTAGCTAAAGAGTCATCTAAGGCTCTGCTTGTTAATGCTATATTTCGCATAAATTCTCTTGAATACTCATTAATATAATCAAAGTTTGAGATAGTTAATTGCTCTAAATTTCTTATAGCCTGGTCTTGCTAGATGTTTCTGTTGTTGGACTGGTTCCTATGATTATTAATTGAATTAGGTTGGTAAAGTTATTGGGATTACTTCCTAATGCTTTTAGTTCATTTAATTTCTGTGGGTATTTAGTCTTATATGCCATATATAGACCATAAGCTATTTCTCCCCAAAAAAGTCTCTAAATTGGCAAACATGTCTGTTTCTTCCTTAGTTGCAAGTTTTGCCCATTCCTGTATAACTAATTGTTCCCAGTTTTGTAATAAACTGCCATACTGCTGTGGTGTTACATATTCTAAGTTTAATAATCTAGGATTATAAGGTATGTTTTGGTATGGTTTTCCATATGTTTTCGCGTTTTTATAGTTTGGATTATATTCTCTAGATATTTTCCATAATAATCTGTCTACTGGTCCTGTAGTGTATTCTGCTGATGGGGTATTCCATATTATGGAACTTTCTCCCATTTCACTGTCATTCGCCATTAAAGTAGTTTATGTAGGAATTTTCTTATGAATACTATCTATACCCAATTTTCCTTGTTTAATAAGGTCTATTTTTCTAGACAGTACTTTTGCTGAAGTTCTTGATTGGCTTCTTAGAATGTCATTCCTAAATCATTCATTAATTCTATTGTATATCATCTAAAACTTCTGTAATATTACAAGTCTGAAAATTTTTACTAAATATTTCATCTCTTGATTTAGTTTGTATTTGACTGATCATTACTTCTTCTTTCTCTTGAAAGTCTTCATTTATTCGAGATATGTAATCTATATATAAGGCTTATGTTCCTCTTTCATCCTCACTGTGATCATATGTAATACCTCGAATTTTCAAAGATTATTTTATTATTTATTAAGGTTTAATATTACTTCCACTTAAAATTTATTTTATGATAATACTATTTTATTTGATAGCTATGTTTATTAAAATAATAATTTCATTTAGTTTTGATTTATTTAACAAGTTTTATTTAAATGATTATTTCTAAATAATTTAACTATGGTAAATTAAACTCTTTATTTTTTTTTGTCATGGGTACCTTGTACAAATTGTCCATCCAATTTAGTAATCCAAGCCCAAATACAAATCCATAGCCATATGTCTTTTAGCTAAAAAGAAAAGGAAAAATTCACATAAATAATCCAAACTATTGACCATTTTCTCAAAATAATCCGAACTATTGATTATTCTAGAATAATCCCAAGTTTCAAGTGTACCTTCTCAAAATGATCCGAAATGTTTTTTTTCTACCCCAAAATAATCCCAAAATGGATCAACGAAAATAAGTAAAATAACAATTCAGATTATTTTGAGAAACTCACCCCTAAAGTTGGGATTATTCCTGAATAATTAATAGTTGGGATTAATTTGGGAAGATGAGTGAAAGTTGGGATTAATTATGTGAATTTTTCCAAAAGAAAAAGGAAAACAAAACAAACAAAACAAAAAAAAAAAGGAAAAGAAAATGGGATTTCATCACCATCTTTCTCTCCTCCCTTCCTTCATTCCTGATTTTCAGCTCACAAGAGCAAAAGTTTTCAACACAAAATCTCAGCTTTGTCAGTAAATAATTGAATTTCAGTCCAAATATCAGATTTTAGGGACAAATTTTCAAAGAGCTACCACCATAGCCTCACCTCCACCATTAATGGAGCTTGACCAAAGCTCAAAAATTCTGACCAACCTCCTCTATAAATACCGAATTTCTCTCACCCAAATGACTCAAGCAAACAATCTCAAAAGGTTTGCTTCAATTCATTTCTCTTCTTCCTTAATTTCTGATTTTGGTTTTGAAAGTTAAAAACGAAATTTCAACCCACCATTGAACTCCTCCTCTGTCACGACGAACCACCTGAGCCAATCGGACCCACGTCACCCAACCGCCAGCCTCGAACCCAGCTCTTCCTTCTCTTTCGACAACCACCACTCGCGCAGCAACCCGTCGAACCACCACCGAAAACCGTCTGGAACCCGCGCCCAGCCGCACCACCTGAACCACCCGAACCAGCCTCGAACCACCTTTACCCCGCCTGACTCCGGCCACCGTGCGCCGCCCGAAACCCAGAGCCCAAACTCCTTCTTTCTTCCCCTGATTTGCCCCCTGTTCTTCCTTCCTTCCTTTCGTTTTTTTTTCACTTGGTTTTTGTCAACTGATTCTTTGAATCAGTAATTCAGTAAACCACCCCTTCCCCTTTTTTTTTTTAATGACTTTTGACTTTTTTTTTAAACAAAACAAAGTCTAATTTTGATTAATTAATTTGGATTAGTATCTTATAATTATAATAACTTAATCTTTATGACTTTAAAAACATATTGTTTGGTTAAGAAAACTTAAGTTGAAATAATCTTTGAGTACTTAAAATGATTTCATAAATAATTTAAAAACTATAAACTTTGATTTATAAACACTCTTAAAATCATTAACAATTCTTTAAGTTATTTGAATTATTTAAATTGTTTAAAAAGGGGTTATTTAGGTAACTAACTTAGATCTCGTTAATGTCCATTGTAGACACCGATTGCGTAGACGAGGAATATCAAGAGTGATAATCGGTTCGTGAATCTAACTTTTGGGCATGCACCACGAGGTAATCTCCGATGTCCATCTAAACATAGACCCCGTTAGTTCGTATAAAATGAATTGATTACGTGATTATGTGCTTATAAAATTTAAAAGTATGGACTGTAATTATGGATTATCGACTTAATGTGAATTATGAATATGAAGGACAAAATGGACAACGATTATGAATTTTGATTATGAATCATGACTATGGACGATATACGATATGACAAATATGTTTATTATAACGTTATTAAAACCGCATTATGTCATTTAGTAATGTTATGGTTATTATTATTTTTATTATTGTTATTATCATTATTATTATTGTTATTATTATTATTATTATTATTATTATTATTATTATTATTATTTTTATTATTATTATTATTATTATTATTATTATTATTATTGTTGTTATTATTATTATTATTATTATTATTATTATTGTTATCATTATTACCGTTATTATTATTATTATTGAAATTTGATGAAAGTTGGAATTAGTAAGAACTTGTGATAATGAAATGATTATGAATCTGAAGTGATAAATGAACTCAAGTGACGGTTGTGAAATGAGTTATTGAAACCGTTATGAATGGATTGATATTATGAATGGATTGAGACTATGATAGATTGAATATGTTCACACTGGATTGAACAAGATGACATAAATGTGTACGTGATTTATGTGATGACTCGAAATTTCAAATATGTTAATCACGTAAAGTGAAATATCGGAGGGAAATGATGAACAGGTTGCGCTGTATGAGAGGTTCAGCGGCCCCTACAGGTTCTCTGGTTACTATGCTGATTTTTGTTACTTGTCTTCCTTCTATCTTGTTGTGATCCAAGTAGAAGGGGTGTGCACACTAGGGACTCTGTTATTATGGCCATTATGTTATCCGTAGGTGGTTACAGGGGATTGACCCCGGCATACAATGTTGAAGTAAGTGGTTACAGGGGATTGACCCCGGCTTACTGGCGTTCTCTTTCCTCTCCTTAAATAATTGGATTAATTATGTGATTATTCAATGTATATATATATATATGTGTATGTGTGCTACGATTTTCAACCCTATTAACCTACTAATTTACAATATATTTTCAACTTTAGTATTTTACGGGATGGAGTTGGAATTACTCAGTTTTTCTGATTTTTGGGAGCTTGTCTCTCTTGTTTCTTTTCAATGTATTTGTGCAGGTGGGTGATCGACGGGGGAACAAAAAGGGAGATCACTTAGAGTTGTCATCCACTTAGCTTATGATTTAGCTTATGCTGGAACTCTGAAAATCTTAAATAATTAGTAATATTTAATGAACGATTTACTTGGTTGTAAAGATTAATTTATTTGAATTTAGTATGCTTTAATCTAGCCTTGCATTTATTTCCAAGGAGATAAGTGCGGCGGTAGCACGCCCGTTGAGTCGAACCCTCGTGGATTTTCCCCCATCTCGAGTTTTATTATATGAAAAAGGGTTCGGGTTGGCGGGGGTGTTACAAATTAATATCAGAGCGGAGTTTAGATTAACTAGGGAAAGATTAAAATTATAAAAATATAAAATGAATCAAATAGGTAAAACTTAAAATTGGTTTAGGAAGTCAAAATAATAAAAATATGTAGGAAAAAATGAATTAGGATTAAAATGTGACTTAAGGATTTAGTCTGGGTACGTATAGGTTATATGTATATGTATGAAAGTACTCGCTATAGGTACTTATTAATTGTTTATGATATTTTATTAGATGGCCAAGACACGTTTGACCGCCAGGAAATGCACCAGAACCCCTTGTCAAGGACCTTACCTTCTAAGGATGAGGGTAGGAGAGTCTGTTTCAGCTTATATTTACAGGTTACGGTTAACAATGAAGTGTTACCACCTCAACGAAGGCCACGGGCATTCGGATTACCTCACGCCACCTAAACAGGCCGATGTTTGATTCACACTCTCCCCAACGATGGTCCTTATGCCGAGGAACCCAATTATAGTGGCGATGAAGAAGTAGGAAGCAACCTCGCCTCACCCGTTGTAAATCTCAATGGAGTTGGAGACGGAGATGAAGGTGAAGACGAGATCCGTCCGAGTACGCTGACTAGAAACCCGTATCTCTAGCCCTGACCCTTAGATATCTAATTAAAGTCGTAAAAGATCGATTAATGTGTTAATTTAGTTAAGGATGGTGCAACTGATGCTTGTTTAACTATTTGAAAACTCTTATGCTACAATGAACGAATTGTTATGGCACTTTTGGAGTAATGAATAATGAACTTTTGACATGTGAATTGATTGTGAAATGAATGATGAACTTTTGATATGTGAATTGAGTATGAAATGAATGAATGGTGTGAACCATGATTATGGGAATTAGCTTTTATATAAGAATCAATGTGAATCGTAGAAATACAATGTGAATAACGCAGGTAGCTTATGCAATACGTTTATACGCGATCTCGAGCAAGGCGACAAGAAAACCAAATGGCCGAAACTCCCGAACAAGTTGCAGCACGACTTAGGACACTAGAGCAACTAGCTCAGAGCTTCGGTTTAGTCCTTCAAAACCAGATCAACAACAACCACCATGGAGACGATCCGCAAGCTGCAATGGCGAAAAAGATTTTCGCTTTGAAACCACCAACCTTTGTTGGGAGAGAAGACCCACTACTTCTTGAGAATTGGATAAGAGATTTCGAAAAGATTTTCACGACCACGGGTACGCCTGAGGCCCAGAAGGTCGATCAAGCAACCTTTTATCTGCATGAAGATGCTGATACTTGGTGGGAAAGTGTAGGACCTACTGTTAAAGCTCAAGAGAACTTTAACTGGGAAGCATTTAAGGTAGCAATTAAGGCTCGATTCTTCCCCGAGCACATTCGTAGACAAAAGTACAATGAGTTTAGTAGGTTCAACCAGAGCTATAACATGAGTGTGCAAGAGTACGCTAAAAAATTCAATGAGTATGCCCGATTCTGCCCGACTGTAGTGCCAGATGAAGGAACTAAGGCCCAGAAGTTTGAAGACTGACTTAAGTTTGATCTTCAGACTCGAATGGGAGGTAGCACCTCTACCACTTTCGCGGAAGCATATGCTAAGGCCTCAAACTTGGAGAGAATCTTACTGCATGAGAGAGAGGTGCTAGGCAGACACAAAAGAAAGGAACCTGCCGGCAACAGTAACAGTCAAGGGTACGACAAAAGGCCCAACAATGGTGAAAACAAAAATAACAATGGTGGACGCTACAACAACCGCAACAACCAGAATTATGGACAACAGACCCAGCAAGGAAATAGGAACCAAAAGGACTTTGTTTGCAAGAAGTGTGCCAAGAGCCATCCAGGGTTCACTTGTCAAGGTGAAAGGATCAAGTGTTTCGAGTGTGGAGAAGTAGGTCACAAATCGTTCAACTGTCCCAAGAAGCAAGCTCAAAATGGACCTACTGGGAACAATGGTAACATTGGAGGTGGAAACATAATTCAAAATTTCAATAACAATCGCCCTACTGGAGGAAATGCTGCACAGAACGGGAACCAGAACAACCGCTCTTTTGGAGGTGGAAATGGAAACTATGGAAAGAAAAGCAATGGAGGCTACACCAATGGAAGAATCAATGTCATGAGCCGAATTGAAGCTGACACCGATGCCAATGTTGTGACGGGTACATTTCTCGTAAACTCAAACCCTGCTTATGTACTCTTTGATTCTGGAGCGTCTCATTCTTTTATTTCTAGCACTTTTGTTAATAAGTATCCCCTCAAGTCTACCCAGTTTTGTCGAGCCAATATAGCCATGCCCACCGGTGAAACTGTTTCTTGTAAATCTCTTTTCCAAAGTATCCCTGTAGTCATAGCTGGTACTGAATTACCAGCCGATCTTATCCTTTTTGACCTAAAAGACTGTGACGTTATCTTGGGAATGGACTGGTTAGCCAAGTATAAAGCCAAAATCGAGTGTCATAACCAGAAATATCTCTTAGAGGACCAAAGGGAAATAGGATATCTTATAAATGCATAACCTTCCAGCCCGATGTCAAGATAATCTCAGCCCTGAACCTTCAAACCTATCTTAGAAAAGGCTACCCAATCTACCTGTGTCAAATAAGGGACGTAAGCATGGAAAACGAGGAGTTGACTCAAATTCCGGTAGTAAAGGAGTTTCCGGATGTATTTCCTGAAGAGCTTCCAGGAATGCCACCAGAGAGAGAAGTGAGCTTCAAGATCGATTTAGTCCCTGGAACCGGACCTATCTCTAAGGCTCCGTATCGAATGGCACCTGCAGAAATGCAAGAGTTGAAAGTGTAAATAGAAGAGTTGTTGGATAAAGGGTACATTCGACCTAGTGTTTCACCTTGGGGAGCCCCGTTGTTGTTTGTTCGAAAGAAAGACGGATCTTTGAGGTTGTGTATCGATTATAGGGAGTTGAATAATGCCACGATAAAGAATAAATATCTGCTCCCGAGGATCGAGGATTTGTTCGATCAACTTCAGGGTGCAACGGTGTTTTCTAGGATCGATTTACGATCAGGTTATCACCAACTACGAATCGCTGAAGAAGACATCCCTAAGACAGCTTTTCGTACGAGATATGGCCATTATGAGTTCACTGTCATGCCTTTTTGACTCACTAATGCGCCCGCAGCTTTTATGGACCTCATGAACACGTCTTTCCAGCCGTACCTGGATAAGTTCATGATTGCGTTCATTGACGATATATTGGTGTACTCGAAGGATAGAGAAGAGCATGAGGATCAGTTGAGGAAAGTTTTGGAGATTCTTCGAGAAAAGCAATTGTACGCGAAGTTCTCGAAGTGTGAATTTTGGTTGGAAAAATTTTCATTTTTGGGTCATGTGATATCAAAAGAAGGCGTTTCCGTAGATCCATCGAAGATTCAAGCAGTGACCGATTGGCCTCAACCTAAGAACGTCACCAAAGTACGGAGTTTCTTGGGTTTAGCTGGATATTACCGGAGATTTGTGAAAGATTTTTCGAGAACAGCCCAACCTCTCACTAACCTGATGAAGAAAACAACAAAATTTCATTGGGATGATAAGTGTGAGGAAGCATTTCAAGAGCTGAAGAAGAGACTTACAACAGCCCCGGTATTGACATTGCCCTCTGGAGTAGAAGGTTTTGAAGTTTATAGTGATGCCTCAAAGAAAGGTTTTGGGTGCGTCTTGATGCAACATGGTAAAGTAGTGGCCTATGCGTCGAGACAACTCAAACCGCATGAGCAAAATCACCCTACTCATGACTTGGAGTTAGGAGCAATCGTGTTTGCGCTGAAAATCTGGAGACATTATTTGTATGGAGTGCAATGCAAGGTCTATACAGATCACAAGAGTTTGAAGTATCTGTATACGCAAAAGGAGTTGAATATGAGACAGAGACGTTGGCTCGAGCTTATAAACGACTATGATTTGAAGATAGTGTATCAAGAGGGAAAAGCGAACAAAGTAGCTGACGCGTTGAGTAGGAAGAGTGCTCATTCGCTAAACGTGTTGATTTTGACAGATGAACTGTGTGAGGAGATTAAGAGATTGAGTTTGGAAATAGTTGAGCCCGGTTATGTGAAAGCTCAGTTGAATGCTCTTACTGTTGGACCGGACATATTTGAGGGATTCGGGTGAAACAAGCTACAGATAAGTGGTTAAGCTAGTTAACAGAGATGAAGGAATGTGGTCAAGCACCAGAGTTCGAGATCGACGACAATGGCGTTGCAAAGTATAAACGGAGATTGTGTGTGCCACAGGACGAGGAACTCAAGACGAGAATCCTAAGGGAAGCCCATAGTTCGCCGTATTCCATACATCCAGGAGGAGATAAGCTTTATAAGGATTTGAAAAAGCATTTTCGGTGGCCTAGGATGAAGCAAGAAGTAGCCGACTTTGTCGCAAAATGTTTAACATGCCAGAAGGTGAAAATACAGCATATGAAGCCTGGAGGAAAATTACAACCGTTGGAAGTGCCAGGATGGAAATGGGAATCTATATCTATGGATTTCATCATGGGATTACCGAATACGAGGTCGGGAAAGAATGCAATATGGGTAATAGTGGACCGTTTGACTAAGACGGCAAGATTCGTGGCAATGAAGGATACTTGGTCGTTGAAACAGTTGGCGGATGCTTACTTTAACAAGGTGGTTAGGCTACATGGTGTTCCGAAGGACATCGTTTCGGATAGGGACTCGAGATTCTTATCTAAGTTCTGGAAACAGCTTCAAACAGCCGTGGGTACACTATTGAAATTTAGCACAGCCTTCCACCCAGCAACAGATGGTCAAACGGAGAGAACCATTCAGACCTTGGAGGATATGTTGAGAGCATGAGTAATGGATTTCGGAGGATATTGGGATGATCATTTGATGTACATTGAGTTCTCATACAACAATAGTTATCACTCGAGCATAGGAATGGCACCTTATGAGGCATTGTATGGACGGAAATGTAGAAGTCCTATATGTTGGAGCGATGTCAACGAGTCGTTGAATTTGGGACCAGAAATGATTGAAGAGACTACCAACAAGGTGAAGTTGATTCAAGAGCGTATGAAAGCAGCTCAGGATCGACAGAAATCGTATGCCGATCAAAGGAGACGGGATTTAGAGTTTGAAGTTGGAGAAAAAGTGTTGCTGAAAGTTTCGCCAACCAAGGGAGTAATGAGGTTCGGTAGAAAAGGAAAGTTGAGTCCTCGTTATATCGGACCTTATGAGATACTCGAAAGAATTGGGGAAGTGGCCTATAGATTAGCCTTACCCACAGAGTTAGCTAATGTTCATAATGTCTTTCATGTGTCTCAACTCCGTAAATACGTTTCTGATCCCTCCCATGTCATCCAACCTGAAACCATTGAACTAGATGAGACCCTCACCTTTGAAGAACGTCCTGTTAGAATCCTTGATTCCAAAACGAGAACTACCCGGAATAAGGCAGTAAAGTTAGTCAAAGTTTTGTGGTATAATCATCAAACCGAGGAAGCAACATGGGAAACAGAAGACGACATGAGAAAGCATTATCCTGAACTCTTTTCCCAGGTACGATTATCGAGTTTCGGGGACGAAACTCCTTAAGGGGGACCGAATGTAATACTAACAAAGCACAAAGCTACTGTTTCGTTAATATTAAATATCTAACTTTAAAGTTCGAGGACGAACTTTGTTTTTAAGGAGGAGTAGATGTAATACCCCGAATTTTCAAAGATTATTTTATTGTTTATTAAGGTTTAATATTACTTCCACTTAAAATTTATTTTATGATAATGCGATTTTATTTGATAACTATGTTTATTAAAATAATAATTTCATTTAGTTTTGATTTACTTAACAAGTTTTATTTAAATGATTATTTCTAAATAATTTAACTATGGTACCTTGTACAAATTATCCATCCAATTTAGTAATCCAAGCCCAAATACATATTGATAGCCATATGTCTTTTAGCCAAAAAGAAAAAGGAAAACAAAACAAACAAAACAAAAAAAAAAGGGAAAAGAAAATGGGATTTCATCACCATCTTCCTCTCCTCCCTTCCTTCGTTCCTGATTTTCAGCTCACAAGAGCAAAATTTTTCAACACAAAATCTCAGCTTTGTCAGTAAATAATTGAATTTCAGTCCAAATATCAGATTTTAGGGACAAATTTTAAAAGAGCTACCACCATAGCCTCACCTCCACCATTAATGGAGCTTGACCAAAGCTCAAAAATTCTGACCAACCTCCTCTATAAATACCGAATTTCTCTCACCCAAATGACTCAAGCAAACAATCTCAAAAGGTTTACTTCAATTCATTTTTCTTCTTCCTTAATTTCTGATTTTGGTTTTGAAAGTTAAAACGAAATTTCAACCCACCATTGAACTCCTCCTCTGTCACGACGAACCACCTGAGCCAATCGGACCCACGCCACCCAACCTCCAGCCTCGAACCCAGCTCTTCCTTCTCTTTCGACAGCCACCACTCGCGCCAGCAACCCGTCGAACCACCACCGAAAACCGTATAGAACCCGCGCCCAGCCGCACCACCTGAACCACTCGAACTAGCCTCGAACCACCTTCACCCCGCCTGACTCCGGCCACCGTGCGCCGCCCGAAACCCAGCGCCCAAACTCCTTCTTTCTTCCCCTGATTCGCCCCCTGTTCTTCCTTCCTTCCATTCGTTTTTTTTTTCTCTTGGTTTTTGTCAACTGATTCTTTGAATCAGTAATTCAGTAAACCACCCCTTCTCCTTTTTTTTAAATGACTTTTGACTTTTTTTTAAACAAAACAAAGTCTAATTTTGATTAATTAATTTGGATTAGTATCTTATAATTATAATAACTTAATCTTTATGACTTTAAAAACATATTGTTTGGTTATGAAAACTTAAGTTGAAATAATCTTTGAGTACTTAAAATGATTTCATAAATAATTTTAAAACTATAAACTTTGATTTATAAACACTCTTAAAATCACTAACAATTCTTTAAGTTATTTGAATTCTTTAAATTGTTTAAAAAGGGGTTATTTAGGTAACTAACTTAGATCTCGTTAATGTCTATTGTAGACTCCGATTGCGTAGACGAGGAATATCAAGAGTGATAATCGGTTCGTGAATCTAACTTTTGGGCACGCACCACGAGGTAATCTCCGATGTCCATCTAAACATAGATCCCGTTAGTATAAAATGAATTGATTACGTGATTATGTGCTTATAAAATTTATAAGTATGGACTGTAATTATGGATTATCGACTTAATGCGAATTATGAATATGAAGGACAAAATGGACAACGACTATGAATTTTGATTATGAATCATGACTATGGACGATATACGATATGATAAATATGTTTATTATAACGTTATTAAAACCGCTTGATGTCATTTAGTAATGTTATGGTTATTATTATTATTATTATTGTTATTATTATTATTATTGTTATTATTATTATTATTATTATTATTATTATTATTATTATTATTGTTATTATTATTATTATTATTATTGTTATTATTATTATTATTATTATTATTATTATTATTATTATTATTCTTATTATTATTATTGTTATCATTATTACCGTTATTATTATTATTATTGAAATTTGATGAAAGTTGGAATTAGTAAGAACTTGTGATAATGAAATGATTATGAATCTAAAGTGATAAATGAACTCAAGTGACGGTTGTGAAATGAGTTATTGAAACCGTTATGAATGGATTGAGATTATGAATGGATTGAGACTATGATGGATTGAATATGTTCACACTGGATTGAACAAGATGACATAAATGTGTACGTGATTTATGTGATGACTCGAAATTTAAAATATGTTAATTACATAAAGTGAAATATCGAAGGGAAATGATGAACAGGTTGCCCTGTATGAGAGGTTCAGCGGCCCCTACAGGTTATCTGGTTACTATTCTGATTTTTGTTACTTGTATTCCTTCTATATTGTTGTGATCCAAGTAGAAGGGGTGTGCACACTAGGGACTCTGTTATTATGGCCATTATGTTATCCGTAGGTGGTTACAGGGGATTGACCCCGGCCTACAATGTTGAAGTAAATGGTTACAGGGGATTGACCCCGCCTTCTGGCGTTCTTTTTCCTCACCTTAAATAATTGGATTAATTATGTTATTATTCACTGTATATATATGTGTATGTGTGCTACGATTTTCAACCCTATTAACCTACTAATTTACAATATATTTTCAACTTAAGTATTTTACGGGATGGAGTTGGAATTACTCAGTTTTTCTGATTTTTGGGAGCTTGTCTCTCTTGTTTCTTTTCAATGTATTTGTGCAGGTGGGTGATCGACGGGGGAACAAAAAGGGAGATCACTTAGAGTTGTCATCCACTTAGCTTATGATTTAGCTTCCGCTGGAACTCTGAAACACTTAAATAATTAGTAATATTTAATGAACGATTTACTTGGTTGTAAAGATTAATTTATTTGAATTTAGTATGCTTTAATCTAGCCTTGCATTTATTTCCAAGGAGATAAGTGTGGCGGTAGCACGCCCGTTGAGTCGAACCCTCGTGGATTTTCCCCCATCTCGAGTTTTATTAAATGAAAAAGGGTTCGGGTTGGCGGGGGTGTTACATCATAAAGTGGAGGATCATCTTCGTTAAACAATGCTACTTCACTAGTCTTTTCGTCTAGTTGTTTTTCTAATTATGCTATTTCTCTTATTTTGGTTCCTTCTTTGATAAAAAGGCTTGTAATGGTTGTTTTATGACATCTTGCAAATATACATTAATTTAATCTTTTACTTATTCTTTCTTTTTATTCTTTAGCTACCGCTATCTTGATCTTGATTTCTCGTAATTTAGTTGAAATTCTTTCTAACTCTTCTAAACTTGCTAGACTAAATTCACTATCTTCTTCTAAATCTTCGTCAAGGTCTGGTTTGTTTTCGAATTCTGCAAACCTTACGGAAACTCTTCCTTGCTGATCCTTATACATATAGCTGCTTTGGGGAACTAAGGAATCATTTTTTGGTTTAAATAATTATGAGAGTTTCCATTCTTCTCCTGCTAATATTTCTTTGTCTATTATTTTTGGTTCTATCATTTTTATACCTTTTGATATAATTGTTTTGATTACTTTTTCTGTTTGTAATTTATAATTAGTAACCGTTGTTTTGCTGAGTTTAGCTATAGTTCCTATGGTTACTGAAAGATTGTCTCCTTGGTACCCTTCAAAACCTCTAGTTTTTATAATTACGCTTAAATTTTGGATATTACTTACTGATTTTAATAAGTCTGGGGTACAATAAAATAAACCTCTATTAGAGGATAAATCTACTTCCATTCCTGATATTATAGCCTTTTCTGGGTCCTTCGTCCAACTCTTGTCTATCAACAACAAAAGTGCTTTTGAATTCCTGTTTCTAGTCTGATTAATCCTTTTACTCCTATTATTACTAGTCCTAAGTGTAAGTACTGATGTCCGTGTACTAAACTTTGTACTGTTGGTGGTGAAATTAGATCTATATTTTCCGATCCATCTATTACGCTAATAACATCTTCTCTGTAGGTTCTGAAAACTTTTGTAGAGGTATTAAACATTCCTTGTTTATATAAGATTTTTGGGTTTAATAGTTGTGCTCTGTTATTTCTAAAATTTTCTAGACTTTGTTCTATGTCTATTAGTTCTTCTTATTTGTACTAGTGGTTCCTTTTTCTTTAAGAGCTTAGCTAAAGGATTTAGTATTTTATTGGTCCTTACTTTCTCATTATTAATACGTGCTGTGCTAAGGGTCCTGCTTAATCCTGGAAATCGACTCATTTCTTTAGCTCTTTTACTGGTTTTGGTGTAAAATATTTGTATTCAGTGGGTGGTTTTATCTTTTTGATTATTCCTTCAGTTGAGACGCTCAGCAACTGGAAAGCTTTTATTAAACTATCTTCTTCAACGGAAGGAGTTTGTCCTTTTATTTCTCTAAGTTGATTTTTTAACTCTGTAAGTTGATGAGATTGTTGTAATAGTAATTCAACTAAAATATTTAGGTAAGATATCTGAATTTGGTCTGTTTTTACTTGAGGCCAATAAATTTGGTAGTCTTGTGGAATTTCTACTATTTTCTTAGTTTTATCTACTGCTTCGGAAAATCTACTGTTATTATTTCTATGGGTCATTAACTTAATATTATCTTTTTAACTTCGGGTAATAGAGCCTCTACTTGCTCTATTTTTTCAGAAGTCTGTTGTAGTAGTTTCTTTGTTTCAAGTTCAATAACTTTAGGTTTACTCTGTTGTATATTTAAACTAAGGGTATTTATTTCTTCTTTAGTGGGAGTTTTTTCTTTAAAGGATTTGATATCTTTACTGAGACTATTAATATGTGATTTTAATAAATCGTCGTTAGAACTTACTTCTTTTATTATCTTTCTATTTTCTATTAAGTTTTTAATTATTCTTTCTAAAGTATTATGATAGTTCTGATGTTCTAGATTTTCTGCTAAACTAATAATTAAATCTGTTATAGTATTTAGGTGCGATTGTTCACTATGTAGCTTATGCTTGAAAGTATTATTAAAACGGCATACAAATTTTGCTTTATCTAAAGATATGATACTTCGATCTTTAAAGTTATAAGCAAGATCTAAATATGCAATTGTTTTGAAATTTTCATCAATTTTGAAAACCTTATAGCTTTTCAAGTTTTCTCTTATCTCCTTGATATATTTTTTGTTTTCTTAGGTTGGTCAAACACGAAACATAATTAGAATTAAAACCTCAGACTTTAGTTTAAGAAATCTTACATGTAGGAAGAACCTACTGCATGGAACTGTCCTGGCGAGTTACTATTCCCTTCACTCTATAACAGTACTTAGAGGCCTCGTATTCTTCTTCCAGATATGATTCCCAAAAGTTTGATCTAAGATTGAAATTCTAAACTAGCTCTGATACCAAGTATAATCCAAGTAGTATTTAAAACTGTGGATTTTGGATCGATACTTTTTTTTTTTTTTTTTTTAATTGAGGTGTTATTATTCGCCTACGCTGGATGAAAGCGTATTTGACTACTCATTGTATAGGTTTTATTGAAAATGTTATGAAATAGAGGAAGTCGCCAACAAGTCTTTAAAGTAAGACTCATAAACCTAATTAAATATTGAAAAATCATAGGGACAACTTAGGGACTTATCCAATGTAGATTTCCCCGTCATGACTCCATTATAGGTCAATGAACTACAAAATGAGTTAGGGGGTGGGGGTACGAATAAGATCATGAATCAAATTCGCCCAGTTATTGATGGCCTCTACTTAATATCAATTCATATCATGTTTTATGCAAATAAACAACCACATAATATTATAATGCAATCTAATAATTAATCTATGTCGGTTCATTAAACAAACAAAAGACTAATTTTCGGTGACATGTTATTATGCATAAAATTACTGGGATCCTAATCAGATTGTCCTTTCTTATTAGGCGTTAGAACATTTCTTTAGGTCTTTGATTAGCAAGAATAATCATATGAGGTGATGAAAGCACTAAAACATACAATTATGCATTTGAATAATAAAGAAAATAAATAAAAATAGAAGATTTAGGGAAGAATGTACAAGAGAGCGTTAATTATTTCAAGATCTACATTGTGACAAGTAGATTGTTAGTAAAAAAGGAATTAAATTGGAATTGACCCTCAATAATTATACTTTTGTCGCCTGAGTCTTATGCAACGATCTTTAGGATGAGTAATCTTGAACCTTGAAATAGGAAATTCGAAGGTATGAATGTGTTTGAACGTGTTTGAATGTATTTGAATGTGCTTGAATATGAGTTTTGAGTGTTTGAATATGAGTTTGAGTGTTTGTTATAAGGGTATTGTGGTGTTAAAGCGTACGAAAGCATTGTGAAAAGTCGTTCGAAGAAACGAGCTATTTACAGGCAAAGGAAACCGAAAACGGAGCCAAAAAATAAACAAAATAAATTGTGCGCTTGCGCACAACCTATGCGCCTGACGCAAAGCCTTTGTGCCTGAGGAATAGCTTTGCACGAGGCGTACAGCATGCGCGTCACACGCACTTGCTATCTGGCCTGTTTTATGATTGTTTAATATTCTTTTTTCTGCTTTCATAAAGTCTATCTTTTGAAATCTGAAACCAGTTATCTTTAGGAATAAAAATCTGATTTTCGAAATATCGTTTAAAAATTATTTATCAGAAATAATGAATATCAAAATATGAAAAAAATACAATTAATTATCAGGAATAATTAATTGGGCTTTTAAAATTGGGCTTGGATTCTCTTAAACCAATAAATAGACTTTATATTTTCTGAATGCTTTTGGGCTTTGCTTGTTGGATTGCTCTTCCTTTGGACCGGACCAATTACGACGACGGTATTTTTCATCATTAGGTACTACATGGAGATACATGATTTTGTGTCTGCATAAGCCCCCACTTTGATTGAGGTTCAGGAAATCGATAGTCAAATTATACGGTGTAGGGACGGAGAATGATTCTAAGCGCTCTGCATTTTGGAACTAATCTCTATATCGTTGCTTTCTGCAAAACAAAGTTAGTGTGCAAGACGATAACTACAAGTAATCTCATTACATGCGGGAGAAGATGTTAGCAGATAGGTGCAAACAACTCAGATAATAATGCTTATAAAGATGCAATAATGCAAACTTAGACTCCCTAAGGATGCATGAGACGCTATGCAAGGATCAGGGTTATGCAAAGCTAAGGTATAAAAGGAATTTCATGCAAGGTCAGGGTTATGCAAGAATTTGCTTTGGTGCGGAACCGAAGTTGAGGAGAACGAAACCTTCTTTATATAGAGGTGGACACCTCAACCTAGTAGAGGCTTTTTGGGTAGGACATCGGTTATGCACCAAAGCAAATCCTTGCGGGCTAGGGCCCAAAGAGGACAATATCTACTAGTGGGCTTCTGCACACCTAGGGGCGTTACATTGGGTAACGGAAGAGAGAGGAAATTCATCAAAATCAGGATGAATCAAGTTTGTGTCTATTGGAAAGAGAGATGATGGAGAGATGTTTGTATCTTCAGGCAATTCAAACAAAAACAATTCTTCAAAAAGTTTCACATCCCGGGAAACAAAAAATTCTTTACTATCCAAATCAAACAACTTCCAACGCTTCTTTCCAAACGGATACCCCACAAACATGCACTTTCTACTCCGACTAGCAAATTTATCACCCTTAGTTTTGTGATTATGAGTAAAACAAAGACAACCAAATGTACGAATAGCCTCATAAGTAGGAGAATGGCCATGAAGGACTTCAAAAGGAGATTTATTATTGAGAAGGACAGAAGGAGTGCGATTGATAAGATGAGCAGCAACAAGAACACTCTCCCCCTAAAAATAAATAGGAAAATGAGCTTGAAAACGCAAAGCCCTCCCAACATTGAGAATGTGTTTATGTTTTCTCTCAACCCTCCCATTTTGTTGAGGTGTTGCAACACAAGAAATTTGAAAAATAGTACTAGTGGCACGAAAATAATCAAGAAGACAATTAAATTCAGTGCCATTATCACTTTAAACAATTTTGATGGTTTAAGAGAATTGACGATCTACTATAGCAACAAAAGCCATAAACATTTGAAATACTTCTATTTTATCCTCCAAAAAATACATCTACACAACACGTGAAAAATCATCAACTATAGTATGAAAATATCGTGCACCACAAGATGAAACATGTCTATAAGCACCCCATAAATCACAATGTATTTTCTCAACAATGCGACTAGCTCTATTATCGCTTAAAGGAAACTTGTCTCTACGATGTTGAGCACGAAAACAAATTTTACATGCTTTATTCAAACTACCCTTATGACCACAAAGAGGTGGAAGTAACTTCACCACTCATTCCGAAGCATTTCCCCTTCGCCTATGCCAAAGCTCAAACTTCGAAATGACATCGTTGATAGAAGCTAGCGCCGGTTGCTCATCCCCGCAGAATTAGTAAAGTCCATTCTGCCCATGCCCTGTTCCAATCGGCTCCCTCATGCGGTTCTATATAGCACACATAGAATAGTCAAATTGCACAATACATGACAAATCATGAGATAGTTGTGAAACAAAAAGTAAATTGCAACTTAATTGAGGAACAAAGAGAACGTTTGTGAGAGTAATGGAATTAGACAAATGCACTGAACCCGTGTGAGTGGCAGCCACTGTTGATCCATTTGGAAGACCAACAGGACAATAGAAAACCTCAACTAAATGAAATAACCACAATTTATCGCCGGTAATCCAAGAGGAAGAAGAAACAAAACCCACTCAAACAGTCATCCGAAATCTTAGCATTACCAATAAGCCCAGCAAGAGCTTCCATTAATTGTTGGAGAAGATAGAAGCTGAAGAAGTGCTTGTGATGGCAGCAACACTTGTGGCAGTGGGAGGCGGCGTGGAGTTGGCCTTGGCCGAGCCACGACCACGGCTAAACGAAGAAGATCGAGAGCCATGAGACTCGATTTTGGTACCTTGCCAACCATCCGGATAACCAACAACCTCATAACAAGTACTCATATCATGACCATGCTTTTTGCAATGAGAATATTCATGAAGCACCCAACACTTAGACACATCGTGCCCCACCTTATGATAATAAGTACACGTAGGACGCTCACCACAACCCCGACCCCGACCCCGACCCGTGCAAGATTGGACAGCAAAACCCAGCACGTTGGCGGGCTTATCAACCGGAAGAAATGACGACTAAACCCTTTCATCTTGAACCACCAAGTCAGAGGCACGGTCAATGGATGGAAAAAGGTTGGAAGATAAAATATTGGATCAAATAGGAGCATAATCAAGATGTATCATGTAATTTTTGTTCATTACGGCGAGATTCATGACGAGAACCATCATCACAATTAGAGCAACAAGAACTAACATGAAATTAAAGGTTCGTGTTTATTCAATTCCTCCCACAAATTATGAAGTTTACCATAATACGTTAAAACATACATGGATTTAGATTGCTCACATTTAGCTATAGCAGATTTAAGTTGGCTAATTCGAGGGCCATTCACCAATGCAAAACGAGTTTTTTAGTCAACCCAAAGACGATGAGCATCACGAAACTTAGAAAGAGTGGATCTTACCTTGGGTTCAATGGTGTTGGTGATCCATGAAATAAGTATGGCATTAAAGTTACCCAATCGGCCATAATGTAGAGAGGCGTAGCCTCGGTGATTGTGACATCAAGAAATCTCAATTTTCTACGAGCTTCAAGCGCCATCTGAATATCAGCAGCCCAATCATCATAATTGTCAAGCTTGAGGCATAAGGGTGATGAAATCACCAGGACGATCACTAGAACCAAGATAAAACGGTGAATTAATATTGAAAGAGGGCGGCAGTGGAGTAGTATTTTGTGGGGGAGGTGGCGGTGGTGGGGGGGTTATCCTCGCCGGCCATGGTGGACGAAAAAAAAACAACAGCAGCCACGAAAGCCGACGGCTGGAAGAAAACAGCAAAGCCTGCGGCAAGCAGGGAAATGTGTGAGAGAGGAAAAAATTTAGCATTTTGGCTCCGATACCATGTAAAATCGGATTATGGCTCAAAAGTCGTGTATTCTCATCAGGTTATCACAACATATAGTACAAGACATTTAAGAATCCTACAATGAAAAGAATTCCTACTATACAGAAATAATTTTAGCTATACATATTCTCAACACATTGCAACTTTGCTTTTAGGCCAACTGATCGAAGATATTAAATATAAGAGTAAAAATTGCGTTTTATGTGTTCTCTAACTTCACTATAAATCGTACTTAATTCCTAAATTTCTCTTTACTTGCAACAGTTTGATTTGTACGCTTGCCAATGCTTAATTTCAACCATTAATATCTTTAATTATCGATAATTAAAAATTAGAATAAGTAGATAATCGAAAAATATATATCGAGATGAATCTAACAAGATCGCACATAGATATATTTTTTCTTAATAAATCACTATACATAAAGTAGTAAGAGTTTATGAATAGTTTAAAAATAAATTCTTACAAGTAATTAAAAAGAAAAGGATAAAGTATAAAATATATTCAAGTTAGGGATGACAACGGGTAGGACTTGGACCGGGTTATGCATAATACGACTCCGAATTTATAAGAAATCAGATTTTAAATTCGACTCCGACTCCGACTCCAGCAACCGACTCCTAAAATCCAAATCCAATCCGACTTAAAAACCTAACATCTGAGTTCGACTCTGACCCGATTCGACTTTTTTTTTCCACCCCATTTTTTTTTGAAATAAAAAAATCTTATATAATACAAATCATCAAATCATTAAAATTTTCTGTAAGAATCATTTTTTTAATAAAAAAATATTAGATTATACAATTGCCTCAGAGTCAAAGTCATAGCATATATGCATAATAGATTAATATAAAAAAAGGTCAATTGCATCAAAGTCAGAGTCGAATTCGGATGCTGAATTTTTTATGTGATCTGAATCCGACCCTCCTCCGTCTCAAAATAGGACTTTCTTATTAGAGTTGGATTAGTATTTTTTTATTTTCTGAGTCGGCACAAATTTTTTCCGAACTGAATTGACACCCCTAATTCAAGTCAACTCTGCACTGATTGATACACTCATTTTATATTTCACGCCAATAAATCGTATACAATATATTCAAGTCAACTCTAACTTGATGGCATGAATCATGCATGTCACTACACTGATGACTGATTGATACATCCTTACCACGTCTTTTTGTTCGTTTCACACTTCACATTATTTTTTATATTGTTGTATAGATGATAGAACCCTAAAGAAGAGCTTTGCTTGTGGGGAGAAAAATTGTGGGCAATATTGAACCTTTTGCTCGACAAAAATATACTTTTATTTAAGGTACATGAGTGAAGTTAGGACACCCTTCTCTCAAGGAATAACCCTAACGAATCAAGTAAAACAAATTGTTGAAGAGTAGGATCAGTGTAGACATCTATGTCAATCGAGGCATCAGAACTATTGTCAACTTTTTTTGATAGGAGATCCGATACTCGATTGGCTTCCTGAAAAATATTTTAATGGTGTAAAATCTAAATTGACGAAGCAGATGTCGAATGTCTTCAATGAGTGTTTGGGTGGTCCAAGGGTAAGCATAGTGCCCTTGTAAAAATATACTCATTGTATATTTCATGAGACATCCTTTTCATTTAATCCCCTAGGCTATGTATCTCTATTATATATGGGAACTCTTGAGTACTTTGGTGTCCACCCTTTTTGACCAATATACCCCTGACTTCAAAAGAAAACTACAACACCTACCACTCTATTAGTTTCAAAATAAAATAAAAAAGGGGAAAATCCATCCGTCTAATAAACTGCAAAGCAGTTACCACTCATCCTTCGACTTCGCACGCATAGCGTGTATATAAATGCTAGTAAGGATATATGCAAACAGTGAGTGACTTACCCGTCAATAGGAGGGTTAAAAAAAGAACGGTCGATAAATGAAGGAAAATTCGCATTGGTAGGCTCCTACTTTTGAGAATTTCCAATGGTAGATTCAACTCGTTTCTTTTCATAATGTTAGGCCTCAGTTTTCGTAACTTAGCCAAACGTGGGAGTTAGTGATGATTTTCCCATTAATAATTGGTGTTTGACTCTAAACAGGTATGGTTAAACCTAAATTAGCTACACCACCCCGTTACTTTCCCCTCTTTTTTTCTACTGTTGTCCATTTATTATTAGGTACCCACCCTACTACACTCCTCTTTATTTACTCTCCTCTTTCAACTATTCATCTTCCACATTCAAACACTCATGTTGGTTCATCGTTAACTGATCACCGTACATAGAAGCTTCAAAAATATTGCACCTTTCTTTCTCATTCAATTGAAACCCATAATTCTCGTCTCTTTTATTACAAAATTGCTAAATTAGGGGTTGATTGATGCTCATGACGGTTTCGTTCTTGAAGGGTTTTGTTCGTGAAGTGCTTGAATCGGTGAATGAAGGCTTTGACATTTGGAATTCAGTTGCAATTAATGGGTTTCTTTTGTTGAACTAAAGCAAAGAACAAGGAAGGAAGGTGAGTGGGAGTAAGAAAGTAACGCATTATATATGGAAAAGGGGAGGTTAGATTGGAGGGAAAGTAAAATTAGAATTAGAAGGAAAACTTGTACTAGTCAATCAATTAGGAGTATTCACTTAATTATACTATGGTTAGTATAGAAAAGTCAACATAGGTATTTACATTGAACATAAAATTAACGTTTAAACCTCATTAATGCCACATTCGGGGCCTAACTATAGGAAAGAAGAAACGTTAAATCTACCGTTGGGAATTCTGAATAGTAGGAGCCTACCAATGGGAATTTCCCATAAATGAAACGTTGATCTTTCGGCCAAAATCCAACGATGTAGTGTGTATAATAAAAAAATGTAGGTGTTTTAAT
This sequence comes from Beta lomatogona, assembly GCA_947646795.1. Taxonomy (NCBI): domain Eukaryota; kingdom Viridiplantae; phylum Streptophyta; class Magnoliopsida; order Caryophyllales; family Amaranthaceae; genus Beta; species Beta lomatogona. Next base: position 115,395 of record CANSNZ010001081.1, read on the forward strand.
CACAAAATTTCTTACATATTTTTTTGACGAACTAGTACATATATATTTGAGGCTTATTTTAGGAGTGGAGCGTCACCACATAGGAATGTCATTCCATAAATATCTAATAGCAAAATATGTCAAGAATAAATCAAATTTTCGCCGATGTGCCAAAAATAAGTTAATCTATGGATTAACTCAAAATCACCCCAACTTATGGAGGTTTTGCTTTTAATGGGCCCAACAGGTAAATGACCCGTTATAACAGATTGCGTAACTGTCCACATGTCACTTTTTGATTGGTTTAAATTTGTTAAATTTAAATTTTATTCTACCCCTCCCTCATCTCTCACCCCCCTCACATCCATAATTATACCCCTTAATTTCTTTCCACTACCCCTCCCTTTCAAAATAGCCCCCGATAAAGATTTCCCCACCGAGCCACCATCCTTCTGCCCTCGGAACTACCAGCCATTCCCCTTCGAAACAACCACCCATCCTCGAAAACAGCCCCTCCCCCCAGCAAAACCACCCGTAACGAAATCAATAAAACTATGCATATTAGTGATGCATTCATAGATAAAGGCACCAGATGAGCCCCGTTCATAAACACAACAATCGTGACCTCAATAATGGCATCCTTGATAGAATTATATTTACAGCTATGTCACGACTCGTCACTAAAACCCCCTAGAGCATCGCTGGGTAGCAATAGTGGGTTGGGCGCCCTGCGATGGCCCAACGATGGCCTTGTGTCCATAAGGCATTTAGTGGCCCAAATGAGGTTCAAATGGGCTCAAATTTGGGGGTCCGCTATATTTTGGGCCAATAAAGATAATGTTCGAGCCCCATTTTGGATTTAAGACCCAGAAATGGGAGATGGTTCATGACCATTTTCGGTCGTGCATTAGAAGGTTCTTCAAGTGCCTAGCATGGTCTTAGATGTAAGCTTCTAGGCTAGGGTGCTTCTAGAATATTTCTAGGACATTTCTTGTTGTACATATGTAGTAGAGTGCCTAGATTATTCTAGGACAGCTTTGTGTATAACTCTCCAATTGAAGAGGCGAGGAACATTCGAGATTTAGGGAAAGGTAGGACGGAGGCCTATAAATAGACATCCCCATTCATTTATACATATCATCCAACACTTGTATTCTCTCTCAAGCAATCTAAGAGCATTTCTTAGAAATCCTCTCTCTAGCCATCTTTCCCACACTGAGCTAAGTTTCGTAGCCACTTAGCCACGGTTCGCGCCAAATACTCGTTAAGCACCCATCCTCTATAACTTTCCTGATACCCTTTGCAAGCAAACTACGAGCCCACAATATCGACCGCCAGGTGTAGCTTAAAACTGAGCTGCCTTTGGCCTCCATGAACGAACACTTCGGGAAGTATTTATTTTTGAGCGTTTTTGCCACGAGGGAGTTTGGGTACTTCACTAACCGCCAGTCTTGTTTAGCTAGGAGGGCGGAATTGAACACAACAAGATATCGCATTCCCAAACCTCCATCCTTTTTCGCTTCATACAATTTATTCCATGCCACCCACGTCATTTTCTTCTCATCCTTCTTTTGACCCCAGAAAAAATTCCTGCACAACTTTTCAATTTCTTGCAATATACTTACCGGGATAGTAAAGCATTGCATTGCATAAGTAGGGATGGCTTGTGCTATGGCTTTTAAAAGTACTTCACGCCCTGCTTGAGAGAAGTAACCTTCCTTCCAACCTTTCAATTTCTTCAGAACTTTTTCATGAATTACTTGGAAAATCTTTTTCTTTGAACTCCCAATGTAGGTTGGGAGGCCAAGATATTTTTCGTCTTCTTCCACTGCCTTACAAGATAACTTCATCTAAAGCATTTGTTTTTTTTCCGGCTCAATGTTTCGGCTAAAAGACACCTCTGATTTTTTCATATTCAGTTTTTGTCATGAAGCAGCTTCATAGGTTGCAAGAATGTTAAGCACTCTTTCCACTTCCTCTTCATTTGCTCGGGTGAACAGTAAGATATCATCTGCAAAGAAAAGGTGAGATATTGCATCTACCTTCTTTCCAATTTTCAACCCATGAATTTCTTTTTTTGCCTCTGCATCTCTCAAAAGAGTTGAAAGCCCTTCAGCACAAATTATAAAAAGAAATGGTGACAAGGGATCACCATGCCGAAGTCCGCGATTGGGGGAAAACGACCTTGTCGGCTGGCCATTAACCAAAAGAGAGAAAGCTGTGGATTTGACACCACCCATAATCGGATTCACAAACTTTTCAGGGAATCCTAATTTTAGCATCATTTGCTCTAAGAAATTCCATTCCACTCTATCATAGGCTTTACTCATGTCTAACTTAAGCCCTAGAAAGCCTTCCTTCCCTTTCTTTTTCTTTCTTAGATAATGGAAACATTCATAAACCACCAAAATGTTATCTGTTATTAGGCGCCCAAGGACAAAACCACTTTGAGACTCATGAATTATATCCGGAAGAACCAGTTTTAATCTATTTGCAAGCACTTTAGCAACCAGTTTATACAGTACATTACATAAACTTATAGGCCTAAAATCAATAGGAGACTCACACAACTTCTTTTTTGGAATTAAAGCTATGTACGTCTGATTTAAGGAACCTATATCATCCCCATTAATCAAGATATTCATAATTTTTTCCTCCACATCTGAGCCAACAGTACTCTAGAACTTTTGATAAAATAGAGCACACATACCATCAGGCCCCGGGGCTTTTGTCGGATGCATCTGCTTTAAAGCATGTTTGATTTCTTCACCTCTAAAGGGTTCATCGAGCATTTGTATCATAACAACTGAAAGTTTTTGATGAACTTTCTCAAGAACCGGCACCGTCGCTACATGTTCATTCGCTTTGAATAACTCATCGAAGTGCTAGACAAAAACCTCTGCGATTTCTTCCTCCTCGTCATACCTTGTCCCTGAAGCATCGACAATGCTATCTATATTATTTCAAGCTGCTCTTTGTTTGGCTTTGGCATGAAAGAATTTTGTACTTTTATCCCCATGCTTTAGCCAATCTTGTCTGCTACGTTGTCTCCAATACAATTCTTCCCTGGCCTCCAATTAATCCATCCTCCCATCAAGAGCCCTCATTTGCGCCACATTCTCCTCGGTCGGCTCTTCTACCATCAAGCTACTGATTCGAGTTCTGCACTCTCTCATTTCTTTTGTGAATTCCCCGAACTTCTGCTTGCTCCAATCTCTAAAATCAGCTGAAGTGCGGGCCAACTTCCCATCAACACCTTCACCAATCCTCCACGAGTTCAAGATGGTTGCTTCACAAGAGTCTTCACGCGTCCACATTTCTTCGAAGCGGAAGATTTTTCTCATTCTTCGGGACCCCACCATGCTGATACTGTCTTTGATACTCAGGATAATCGGTAGATGATCCGATTTTCGCTTCTCAAGGTGAGTCACAAATGAACCCCCATACAAAGCTCTCCATTCCTTATTTGTACAAAACCGATCTAATCTTTCCTGGAGATTCTTCTCCCCACCTTGGTTGTTTGTCCAAGTGTAGGGATACCCATTATAGTATAAATCTTCAAGCATACAGTGATGCAATGCATTACGAAACATCGTTGCATGGGCGAAATTAAAATCGCCTCCACCTTTCTTCTCTCTAGACCACAACCTGAGATTGAAATCACCACCACACAACCATGGCATATTGTCATTTTTAAACAGATTTTCCATCAGAGTTATAGTCTTACTTTTATTCTCTTCTTCCGGGTAACCATAAAATCCAGTGAAACGCCATTCCACACCATCCTTCAGTTTTATCATGGCCTCAATATGGCTCAAAGAAAATTTTTTAACCGTGAAGCCAAACCTCCTCTACGCCCTCTACCCTCCCCACCACAATCAACAGCTGTCATACCCTTGAATTTCAACTTTTGCCGAATCCTTTCCATCTCACCTTGTCGCAGCTTCGTTTCTTGAAGGAACAAAAGCTAGGGATGCTCATTTATAACAATGCGTCGAAGTTCATTGATTGCCGAGATGCTTCCCAAACCTCGACAATTCCAAGATAAGATGTAACTTATTGAGCACCGAGGACCCAGGGGGTGGGGTCCGTCAAGATCATATCAGTTAAGTCTTCCGTCATCGACACTTGTTGGGTTTTCTCAGTTAGCCTTGTCTTTTTTATCCAAGCATCATCAACAACCATCGGGTTTCCTTCATCTTCTTCTCTCTCCATTATTTTCCTTTTTGTCCCTCCTCCCTTAACACTCTTCTGATCCCCTTCCTCCCTCGGTTTTGGGACTCTCTTCCACCCTCTTTTTTTTCTTTGGACTTCCGCCTCCTCTTTTTTTACACCATCCACCTTCAGTACTCCACTCACCTCACTCACCACTTCTTTGTTATTCTCATCCGACACCTCCTGATCACTACTCTCTTTTTCCCCCTTCTCTTTTCCTTCATTTCTATCCTCCCTTTTTCCTCCATTGTTTCCCTCACTGCACTCCTTCCCTTTGTTATCTTCTAAACCCCACCCTTTAATCTTACTTAAAACCTTCGTAATATTGTTCTTCATCGCCAAATCACCACTTTTTTTAGGTTTTGTGATGAAAAGAGATCTAGCACAGGTTCTGCTTCCCACACTTTTATTTTCCTCATCATCAATCATGCTTTGTTTCCAAGGTGAGGCTTTCATCCAACTCCCAAAGTTCTGTAAAGGATCCTCATCGTCCCAGCAATCCATACAATCCTTAAGTCCATGTCCTACCTTCCCACAGTAGTAGCAGAACAAAGGTGGTTTCTCATATTTCACCTCAAAGAAACCTTATTCTCCACCCCTCATTTTCACCTTCATAGTTTTTAGAAGGGGTTTTCTCACATCCACAAGATTCGTAATCGAATGGATTTATCAATGCCCATCGATCCCAAACTATCAATCTCAATGAACGAACCAATTTTCTTTCCTATTGCTTCGATATTTTTATTATTTAATCTACCCTTAAAAGGCATATTATAGACCCTTACCCACATAGGTAAAGCAAATAAATTCATATCTGAGGGTTTAATATTACCTTCTATGTCGCCAAAAATGATGGCGTGCTTATCGAAATGCCATGGTTGCCTCTCTACAACTCTCTTTTTGTCACGCCAATGATGGAACTGGAATGCAAACATGTTTCCTCCAATGCTACTGATATCCACTCCAAAAGATGGCTACCAAACGTTTTTCATTGTAGCCATGAAAGCGTTTGCGTTAATATTTCTCTTTGTCCATATTTTACCCACCAGACCTAACTCCACCCTAGCCTCTTCGTCCTCCTCCCCTTCCTCCGCCCACACCACCGCTTCTTCCCTATCATCATGCCCTTCACCTTCGCCTTCGTCCCCTTGTCTTATTATCGATTGTTGAATACTGGTTGCCATAATTGAGATTTTGCTGACCACTTCTCCGCTTAATGATTGCGGGGGAAAGATCAATAAAAGTTAGACACAATTCTCGATTCAGATCTCGAGAAAGCCTACATACGAGGAAAAAACTAGGAACCCTAGAAAACCCTCCCAAGGAAACCTAGAGGTGACTCATAAAAACCACTAAGTCTTGCTTGGTTTCAAAATATAGTTAGTTTGTATAATTAATGCTTTTGGGAGAATTATATTCAATCCTTGCTACAGCCTACAAGGGTTTTATAATACATCTATTCCAAGGCTTGACAAGTGCACCAAGCTCTAATTGTTGAAACACTAAACATTAGAAATCAGATTCTATAAGTAGCATTCCATTTTGGTCTTTATCCCAAACCCAATTAAAGAGCGAAAGGGAAAAGAAAATGGCCGCTTACACAATGAAGTCAGATAAAATCTTCCTTCGATGTTTGGATGTGGGAGGTATCGAAGTGTATGAGGTAGACAGTCCATACATATATCCGGTGAAAGGGAAGAATTGGAGCCATCTCGGAATCAGTATAGGTTCTGGCAAAAAGTATGAAGTGTTGCAAATTGGAAACAAACAGATCAGGGATGCTGAGTTACAGACACTCATCAAATATTTATTCAACTTGCGACTAATTGTTAATCGCGAAGGGCTTTGTTTCCTAGCAACTATGGGGCAGTGGCGTATCCAGTAATCCTACCATATGGGTTCGAAGCCGAACAAAAAAAACTACATTAATTTACTTCCTCGCACAATCTTTCCGGAAAAATTCTAAATCCTTCATAGTCATAAAACAACTCCACAATCTACTCAAGCAAGAATAACACTTAATAGAAATTAAAACGCTATTCTATTCATTTAACACATTATACAAGCAAGAACAACAACTAATAGAAATTAACACAATTAATTGAACACATTGCTCAACATTTCAATTTCAATTATCAGCGCCACATTTTAGTCCCTTCATAGACACAAAACAACTCCATATGCAACTTTTCAATTCTTAATACAATGTAAATAAAAATAATTAACACATTGTTCAAATGATTAACAAAATCTAATTATTAACAGAAAATAAGAAATTCTGAACAAATTTTAACATTTTAATACCTATTCTTAATCTGAAATTCATTTGTTAAATTGGGAAAAAAAAATTACCTTTGGCTCAGTGCACTTGGCAGGGCAAAGCAATTATGTTGCTGGACTTATTAAAAAAACTTAGGAATAGCATTTAATCTTGGTTGACATAGCATATCCATCACATATTCACATAGTCTCCTAACTCCTATACTATGCTATACTACACGGAGTACTCATATTACTAATTTTTTAGAGAGAAAGTAGAGAAAGCCCCCACCATCATGAACTGCAATAGCCTTTCTTAGGTTTGGAAGCAAAATTTAAAAACTCTAGATAAAACAAGAGAGAGAAAAAAAAAAAAAAGAGTTATGGGCCTTCCTTCGGTTTGGAGGCAAAATTTTAAAATTTTAAAACTTTAGATAAAACAAGAGAGAAGAAAAAAAAAAAAAAAGAGTCTGCGCCTTCCTTCAGTTTGGAGGTAAAATTTTAAAACTTTAGATAAAACAAGGGAGAAGAAAGAAAAAAAGAAAGAGTCGTGGTCCTGCTGGGATTGGATCCTGCGCCCGCATTCAATTTAACAGAACTCCGCTGAAGCCCAAAACCACTCTGCCACTCTTAGCTTTTTTATTTTATTTTGCACCCGAAAATATATGATTAGTCCTAATTTCTATTTAATTAAAAAAAAAAATTCTGCACAATTTTTTTCAAAAAATCACCGGGTTCATCTGAACCCAGTGAACCCAAAGTAAATCCTTCCCCTTCTACGGGGGTCACAGCTGTGCTCTTGGAAGTGGACTACTACAGGTATAGGAGATTCTAAAATACTCCCTATGCTTTTATTATATTTTTTTTTTTTTTTTTTTTTTTTTGTAAATCAGGGTAATGTATAAAACTCAAACCATCATTTACATCCTAAAACTCAACAGAGCCTCAACAAAACAGCTCAAAAACCCACATGTTATATTGTCTTTTACTTGTTATATTGTTTTTCTATGGTTTTCAAGACGTTTTTTAACCTTTGATATCTCATATTTCTTTTAAGTAAAAATTATAAAATTTTTATATTATGAATTTATACATCGAGACAAATTTAACAAGACCACACTTGACTTTATTTTTGCCTAAAAAAAAAACAAAATTATGGGCCAAAGTTGGTAGTTTGATTTTCCAGAATAGAAATATAGCAAGTAAAAAAAAGCAGAGCGAGTATTCCCAATGTTTTAACAGTTTGACTTCTACATTATTCATATACATCTTATGTTTTCTTTTGTTCATCCTATTTGCAACGTATTCATTGAGACGCAGGTGATAACCTAGTGGTGTTAGTATCACTTCCGATCCGATCCCAATGTTCCTAGGACCGAGTCTCATCCCTTACAAGAAGGATCCCCAAATTCCCCCCATACTTCGAAAGGATTTCAACTTATCTTAATTTTTTTTAAAAAAGACCTCACATCATATGACTATATTTTATCATATAATTAGAAAATTATTAGAAAAATTTCTTCACTTTTGAACAGTGTTAACATTTCAAACAAAAACAACGAAGGTAACATAGGGGAAACTAATTTTGAGAATGTTGTTGGATAAGTGTCAGCTTATATTTCAGAATAACAACTTTTGCTTATTACTAACTCCTATTATATAGTGCTTGTTTGTCATTTTTCACAGGAATTAAGGAAAGTGAACAATCTTATTATTTGTATACTTTAATGATGTACTTATATTGGAAAGCTAACTGTCTTTTTAATTCTAATAAAAAAAATAAAGTAAGATTTATGGCTAAAATAACCAAAATTACATTGAAACTAACAATCAACATTAGATTTTAGTGCACGTTTGGTTCATGATTTTTAGGCTCCAAGAAACAGAATCAATTACCGACTTCATTTCTTTTTGTTTGGTTCAACCCCTCATCAATTCATTACCATTACTTAGTGGTAATGGACTCCTCCAATTTGATACCTTATCCTCCCCCGCAAGTAACAAAATACATTATTTGGGGTAATGGTTACCATTCCATGACTTGAATCAAACACATAATAAAAGTAACAATTTTTGTTACCATTCCTCTCCTCTATTTGTTTCCATTCCCTTTCTATTCTATAACTTCAACCAAATGACCCCTTAACATTAAACATAGAGAGAAACAAAAGTTTACATGAATCCAAAACCAAATTAAAAATTACACCAAATATATCTAACAACTTAGTATAATTACAGCCGTAGGATTTCACAAATTCCAACACAAACCTTTAAAAGTAGAATTATTTAAATCAGGAGCAATCTTTTTGTACACCAAAAAAGAAATACAAGCACTATATCTTGCAACGGAGAGAGCATATAATTAGAAATATTAATAGTCGAATTCTTGTATTAACAAGCGTGAATCGCGATAGTCATGGTGTTGCGAGTATTTTCAAACAGATGAAATATATATGGTTGTATATCTAATTATGTATAGTAAATAGCTGATATCAGGCTCTTTGATCTCTTTGATTAGTCCAAGTATGAGGTCAAAACATCGCTTAACACAAGATGGGCTCGCAGTGATTTTGTCGACGGCCGACCCTTGGATATAGTAGGATCAACCAAATCGAACGAGGAGTTGAATGAAAAACAAGCGGAGGTTGACAGACTGAAAGAGGAACTGGGGGAGGCAAGGCTTAAAAAAGAGGACGAATTGAAGGAGAAACAACATGAGATTGACAGATTGATGGAGGAGTTGGCGGATGTGGAGCGTAAAAAACAGATTGACTTAAACAAGAAGCAAAATGAGTTCGATGCAGAAAAGAAAAAGATGGTGGAATTGGAGAAAGAAGTGAAACTGCATGTATTTCATAGGAGTGGTTTAACCAAAACTGTGGATTTTTTCGGGAGAATAGTGCAAAAATTGCAGTCCACTGTACCTTTGTCAAAAATGAGCATCTCACCCGTTGATGGATCCAAAGACGGACTAACTCAAACCGTGTGTGTTGGAGTACCACTTGTTCCTATAGCTTCAATCGAGCCAATTCCAAAAATAGAGATTCTTTGTCAAAAATTGCAATACAAAGCTGATGACGACTTTGTTGAATAATTGGCGAATTCTTAAAGTAGGATATAGTACAGGAACGACCAAACCCGAGGGATTTACTATAGCTTATTATGATGGAAACAAGTTTCAGAAGACTGCCTTCAATGGCTGGATTAAATATCCCATTCCATGTCATGAAGACCGTCTTAAATACTACTATCTCCGTTTCGTTTTAATAGTTACACTTTGCTTTTCATTAGAACCAAGATAAGATGTGTAAAGTAGGAGAGAGAAGTTATATAAAGGTAAAAGTTGGCATCAACAAGTACAAATAAACAATAAAAAATGACAAGAGAGAGAAAGTTGGGAGCAATAGTGGGAATGATGATTAAAAATTTGGGACCACATGGGGGGACCAATAGTGGGAATGAAGATTGAAAATTTACCTTATATAGAAAAAGCAAGAGTGTAACTATTAAAAAGAAACGGTCTAAAAAGGAAACCGTAACTATTAAAAAGAAACGGAAGTAGTATTTCCAATTTGAGGTAAACTTTATTGTGGGCCTCGGCTCGAGGTTGATATTTATTAGAGGCATTTGTGATGTTAGGAAAAGAATACATATTCCTCATATCTTGTCGAGGTACTAGTTTTAAAGCTCGTACAACGCATGGTTATATAATTATAGTTCGTTTGTAATAGTACCTCTATTTTAGAATACCGCAACATTATATATGCAACATTTCTTTTTCCACGTAATTCAACGTGCTTCATTGGACATTAATATTTCTAATTACGTACGAGTGAAAATTATAAAAAATTAATATTTTGGAATCCTTGCACCAAATTGAATTTAATAAGAGGTCTCACTTGACTAAAGATCGTCAAATTTGACTAATAAATAATGCCAAATGTGAAATATTGCATGTATTGTGAAATGGAGATTGTATAATTTATGAAGTTTAGGTTTATCTTACAAATTCAAAAATATTAATTTTTTCTACCTATGACAAATTCTAATGCTTATTTTCTTATGACAAACTCTTGTACTTATCCTTTTATTTCTATCAAACTCTACTTTTATCTTTCTTATTAGAAGTCCAAATTTTATTTGAAAAGTTCATATTAATTGCCGATAATAAATATATGTTATTATAATAATAATATATTCATAATCTTACTATAATTCAAATATGTTATAAAATTATAGTCGACTTTCCAGATAATTTCTTTTGTTATCATAGGCTCCTAACAATTGTCGAACATAAAGAATAATACATTATTGATCATCTAAAAGTTTATATTTTTTATAGGTTTTATAGCTATATTATAAATGGATCTTATTTAGAATCAGATTTTGAGCAATCTTCTGTTATATAGAAATTACAATATTTTAAATGGTATAGCGAAAGTTATATTCAATTTGGGGATTGTTCTCTCCTCCTTATTTTTTCTTAATTTTCAGAAATTATCTTAATTTTTCTAAATCTTTTTGAACTTTTCTTATTTTTTCTAAACTTTTTACAATTTTCTTTTTATGAAAATTAGCATAGATATGCTGAAAAGAACATGCCCTTATATAGTAGGAAAAATTCAAAGGAATAATCGCAATTATGGTTGTTCCACTCAATATAATCCCAACTATTATTTATTTACTAATAATCCCAACTATTTAGATTACCTTCCCAAAATGCTTCCACTTGAGTTTCGACCGGTTTAGCATGTGATTTTTTTTATAATTTCTTTTTTCTCACCATGGTCAAGTTTTCAATAAGAAAAAGGTTTTTTTAGAAAATAAAAGTTAATGCATAATCAACAAAAGCTGGAAAAAAAGGACTCCAACGGCCACCCTTAGGGGGCACGAATCACGAGAATACAGTCGAAGCAAGTACAATTATGCCAACTTTCATAGTCACTATCCCCGGATGTACAAGGTGCTTTAACATCGAAAACAATGTTTTTGAGGAAACGGACTCCGCCAACCATCCTTTTGAGACATGAATCATGAGAACCCAGTCGACACAAGTACCATTATGCTAACTTTAACGGTATGCAACCTGGGCCGGACAAAAAGGTTTTTTGACATCGAAAATGATTTTTGCGTGAAAACCAACCCCGCCGACCATCCTTTTGTGCAAAGAATTACAAAAATTTGGTCAAAACAAGTACTACTGTAATAGCCCAATTTAATTAAGAAAGATTAAAAAGTTAAATTTGAGTAATTAACGCTAGCTTATGTGATTAATGTGTTAATTAAGGATCATTAAAAAGTGAGCGATAAAGAATTTCTTATATAAAACTTTCATTAAAATATGAGTATTCTATTCTGTTATATCAGTGCATTTGTGTGTTATTATCATCAGTGTGTGATTTGTTAGCTAAAGAAATTTGTGTAATAGAGTGTTAAGCACCTCCATTCATTAGTTATGTGTGAATTAGAATTAATAGATATTAGGAAAGTTATTAGAGATATCAGTGGAAAATTGTTGAGGCAAAGTGCTAATGTACTCATGATAAAAGATTAATACTCGAGGAACTTTTATAAAATTATTGGGCTTAAACTTGAGTATACAAAAGAAGCTAACCTCATTTAGGCAAAGTGGTGGACCATGTGGGGTCCCAAAACCACTAATAAGAAGAGCAATTATATAATCAAGGTTAATTAGCACAAAGCCTCCCCCCTCTCTTTCTCTCTCAAACCCTAGCATCCCCTACCCCTTCTTCATCAGTTAGGGGCTGCCATGGATGATTTCATCCATGGTAAGCCCCTTTTCCCCTTTTATTTTCAGTTTTTAATTCATTATCTTGTTTTGTTTAATATATTAGTCTCTCTTTATGAAATCTTTTCAAACCCTGTTATGGGGTTTTTAGTTTCTGTTTTGAAAATCTCCTTCTCCCCTATGGGAGTTATGTGTATGTTTTTTTTTTTGTTTTTAGGTATGAGAAATTGTTCTCATTGGTTGAAGTTCGAGACTCAACATGAAGGTATTAGAATCTCAGATGCGGTCAACATGACTCGGTCAAGAATGTTCTTCCCAAACTACATCAGAATGATAGACTTCCTCATCAATAGCTGCTTGATTCAGCAAATACAAGGGGGCTGCGCTGTATTGCTCGATCTGGTTCATCGTAGTTCCTTCGAAGAGGAATTTGATTTAGCCTTGTTTAATTGTATCTTGCTTTTATTTAATACTTATTGTAGATGTCGTTTGACCTTCAATTAATGAATTTTCTCTTTAAAAAAATAATAATTAGCACAAAAAGATAAAATCATAATTTTAGTTGTTTGACCACTTGAGGTAAAAAGACCAAAACACCCTTACTGAAGGCGCTAAATCTACGAAATAAAATGCTCCCAACATTCCTCACATTGACCTCTACTACCCATCAAAATTTTAGTTCCAAATTTCTCTTAAAACCTATTGCCTAGATGCTTCTTCCACACTCAACTTCACTCGTTTGTTTCACTTGTTGGACAGGTGCTGAACTCCTCTTCAATTTCTTCCAATTTCTCTTGAAATCTCTTGCATGAAAATCCTAAAAATTGTTCTAAACATCCAAGTGCATAATGGACAAGCTTTATTTCGAGCTTAAAGGCTAATGAAGTAGAAGAAATAAGGTCATCTTCTTCACTAAGGAAAACAATACGTTTTGTCAAAAGTTTGGGTTAATTAAGACACTTATCTTAGGGGTTTTCTTACGAAATTTTATGTGAATTTAATGCGCGTTTGAGGGTTCTAAGGAGCCAAAACAATCAACTCGGAGAGAAGAAATTAATCAAATTATAAGCTTTGGAGTTTAAGGTACATAAATTCACTCCATTGTGGGATATAGATTCTTATGAAATTATGGAAAACTATGAGAAATAATTATGAGTTTTTATATGTGGATTAACTTAAGTTTTATCTACTGAATGTTTGTCATAAATATGATTAAGTTGTTGCATGTTTCTAAAATTGGTTAGAGATACAATTTTTTGTCCCTAATATTAGCTTACTTTATGTTAATTCGATTTAGTGTAGAATTTTGTGTGCAATGGTGTTTAGGTTTGTTTTGGCATGAATGGGTAGTAAGTTTTATGAATATATGAGGTTGCATGTATGGATTGAATAGCTAAGGAAGTTCTTGATGGTTTGAAAATTATTTAGTCACAAATTGTGACAAAAGAGCACATTGTTTTTCCATAAAATGGGTATTTAAGAATACGTGATGTAATTTCTCCAAAAACCACTTTAAAACACCTATTTCGATGATAACATTCTTAAATCTTCAAGACAAATTTAAGAGTATAATTTTTAGATAAAGATGATATTTTGAGTTAGCTCAACTATAAAAATAGCGTGTTAATGAGAGTTCAAAATATATAGATGATAGTCGTATCGGAAAAGTATAGATAACAACTCAAATATAACGTTTTTTTAACACTGTTTTCGTATTTCCAAAAAATTGAGTTATGAATCTTATTTCACTTAATCTCATGCCAAATATGGTAGTACCTAAGAGGTATTTTTAGGTTAGAACATGTTACATGTTTGTTCTAAAAGGTATTCGCCAATGAAGCGGAAAAACCCTATTTTAGTTAAGTGATTTTATAACTTTGATAAAAGTCTCCTGTGTAAAGGTTTTATGGAAAAAATTTATATTAGCACCTAAAAACCAGTATACCACTTAACCTAAACCTCCTATATGCTAATCAAGTTCAAAAATGATTTAGTAAATGAAAATTAGTTTCCAAAAGCTTGATCCACCAAAAGTATGTGATTCAGAAGTGTGTTCTTTTGGAAATTGATTGGATTTTCAAAAGTTTAACTAAGCAAATTTATGATTGTGAAATGTGTACTTTGAATCTATTTTTTTTAGAAAGAGATTATGTATGAACTGTGTAGGGGCATGTCTTAGCTTGCAAGCACTGAAATTTACGGGTGTAAACCCCAAAATATGTGGATGTCAATATCTTGTGTATGCTTCAATTTTGAGTTCTCTTCTTGAAATAAACTCCATCAAGAAAGGGATTGTGTGTTAAAATAACAATAAAGGTGGTTTGTTTCCTTTTAAAAGACATTCATATTAATTTCTTGAAGAAACATGGAGTATAACTCCTTTACTTTCAACCATCATATTATTTTCTGGAATAAATTGTGTACCAGCGTAAGCTGATCTTGTTCTTTGAACCTACCTTGGTGGCGGCATACTTTTATTTGTGCAGGAATCTCAAGGTAGAAATTTAAGCAACCATAAGATTTTGTGACGTGACCGTGCTATGGCAGAGTTGGTGCCTCGAACATAAATACTTATTTTGTAATTTCTAAACTATGATTTATGATATTTTAGTGTTGTAATAAACTTAAACATTTTGTTGTATTCAAGTGTGTATTTTATTCTCTCCGACTCCAGCAAGTAGCAGCCTATGCTATAATTAGTTCATGTGCTTCCGCTGATTAGGTCTATGTATGATTAGTTCAGTTATGTTTAGTAGCGGGCTATTACATGTGGTATCATAGCCAAGGATTTCCTTTCAACTCAAAGGATTTGAGCTACTTAATATTCTTTTTAGTATTTTGAATTATGTTTGACTATGTGCTATATAAGTTAGGGAACCTCTAGTTTGAATGTAATAGTTTTGCGATACCTAAAATTATCGTATGTATGCTTGACCTATCCATTACCTCAATATGATTGACGTTCCACTTGTGCTTCAGTGTATAGTGTAAACGACAATGGGAATGAGAATTTCTAGGAGGAATGTGTATAATTATGCTTGAGTATTGTGATTCTGCTTGGGCACTAAGTATACGAACTCAGTGAGTAAGGGATGTAATCGACAAGGAGTAGTGTGTATTTCTAAATCCCTATGTGATAAGAGTGAACAACAAATGAATGTAATCTTTTCAATTGAGACAAAAGTTGACCGTGTTATCTCTTAGGCAATGGTCAACATAGAGATGACCACTGAAACAATCAAAATGAGGAGGTCCTAAATCAGTGGACCAATAAGATGCATCGAAGAATAAATCATTCCGCTAAATTCTGGAGATAAATATACGAGTATGGACAATATTGGAAAAGAAGGAGTAAAAAAAGGGAAATACTTTTCCTATATGATGTCAGTGGCTGATAAGACCAATAACCATCATCTTATCTTCTTTTTTGTCCACAGGATCGTCAGGGAGATATTGTCTTATGTAAAATATGCTGTTAGGAAGAATCAGAATACACCGTTAAGTTTGTGAGAACATTCCGATTCACTCCTGATTGTACTAGTAATGGAAGAGCAAAAGAAATGAGAACTTTTGAAAGGGTTACTAATAATAGTGTTGGCATTGATTCACTAGTGGAAAAAAATCATCGGATCCAGTCAAAACCAGGGTTATTGATCCGATTTTGGGTTGCATCCGTAGGGCTCGAAGAGGTTGACAAAAGTCAACAACTTCGGTTGAAAATCGGATAAGTTATTCACTAACTGATCCGGTTTTCACAAAAACCAGAACAGTTACATAGTAAACTGATCCAATTTTTTGGTGAAAATCGGATCACTTAGTGAGTAACTGATCCGTTTTCACAAAAAACCGGATCAGATTTCTTTCTTTATAAAATAAAATAAAAATAAACCTACTGCAATTGTAGCCACACACATAGCCATAAAAAATTGAAATAAATTAAATCGAACATTATACCATCCACTGAAAATTGAAAATCTAAAAATCGAACATTATACCATCTACTGATAATTGAAAATTGAAAAATCGAATATTAAGCCATCCACGGATAAACGAAAACACATGAACCCTAAAATCGAAATAAATTACAAAGCCTAGATCTAAACGAAAATCAACCAAAAAAAAAAGATTTAAACAAAATTGCAAGAAAACAAAAATATAAATGAAAATAAAAAAGGCAAAAAACATAGAGAAACTAAATGAAAATCAATCGTTCTAGATCTAAATTTTCTTCGCGTGTGTTTTTTTGCCTCGCCTTGTGATTGCTCTTTCCTTCGCGTTTATTTTTTGCGGTTGTTGATGGTTGTTGGGGAAGCGAAGAGGGAGTGACGACTGACGACTAAGGACTGACTGACGAGTGGTGTGGAGAGGGTGAGAGTGGTGTAGGCGTGTTTTTATTTCGCCTACGCGGGATGAGCGCGTATTTGACTACCTCATTGTAAAGGTTTTGTACTGAAAAAATATTTTGAAATAGAAGAAGGAGCCAACAAGTCTTTAAAGGAAGACTCTTCAACCTAATTGGATTTTAGGAACCCTTGGGACAACTTTGGGACATATCCAATGTAGATTTCTCCGGCATGACTCCATAGATGGTCAATGAACCAAAGATTGAGTTCGGGGGTGAGGGTACGAACACGATCATAATGAACCACATTCTCCCATTGATGATCTCTACTTAATATCGATTTATGTCAAGTTTGATGCTGAAGAATAACCAGATAATATTTTCATACACCCTAAAAATAAATTAGTCTAGATTGGTTCATGAAACACATAAAAAATTATTTTTAGTAATATGTTATTACGAAATCAAAATTACAGGGAACCTAGCAGGTTATTCAAATTATATGATTAGTATTAGAACAATTCCTTTGGTCTCGATTAGCAATAATAACACGTGGGGGTGATGAAAGCATAACAGGAAAATCATGTAATCTGCATATGTATAAAAATAAATAAAAAGAAAAGAAGGTAGAATATATGATAGAAGGGATTTTATATTAAGATCTACATCATGAAATAAATAGTTAGTAACTTCAATATAAAAATAATAGAGATTTATTCAAGGACCCTCAGGAGTATACCTATGCGGCTTGGGTCTAAGAGAATGACAACCTTCGGCACGAGTAATCATGAAGCCTGATGATCAATCGAAATATGAATGTATGTATATGTTCTATGTGTTTGTAGATATATAAGTATGAGAATTTAATAGAGAATTCGTAAGAAAAAAGTATTCGTCGAGGGTTTTCGAAGTTTTTGAAAGCGTCCCTTTGATTCGGGAAATCGAGGCATATTTATAAGAAAACATTAAAGAAAAGATAAAAAAAAGCATCCTACGCGTCACGCAAAGAGTGCGCTAGGCGCACATCTCTGTGTGACGCACAGAGCCACGTGTCAGGCACAGAGTGGTGCACCTGATGCAGCTCAGCAAGTGCGCTGCACACAAGCTATGCTAGGCGCACCGCCTTGCGTCAAACACGTTGTGCCAGCCGTTTTCTTAAACGCGTTTTGAACGATTTTCTTTTATCCTTTAAATCCAGAAATCTGATTTTACCAGATAAAATCGGATTTCAATTTTTAAAATATCTTTGAAAACATTTATTTATTATTGAAATTATTTATTAAAATAATAAATAAAAATAAATAATTATGATGAATAATTAATTGGACTTTTAAAATAAGATTTGGATCTTTAAAATAAACACGCTTCAAAATAGTTTGGGCCTGGCTCTTTGGACAGTTCTCCCCTTGGCTCACACCAATAATAACCGCGGTATGTTTCATCATCGGACCCTTAAATCTTGTGACACGATTATGTATCTACAGAAGCCTCCACTTTGACTGAGGCTCAGGAAACCGAAAAGTCAAAGTATACGGTGTCGGGACAGAGAACGATTCTGAACGCTCTGCAGCTTAGAACTGATCTATATATCGGCAGAATCTGCAAAACAAAGTTAGCATGCAGGGCAATAACTAAATACAATCTGATTACCCAGCAGAAGAATATATTAGCTAATAGGTGATAAGGCACATAATGATGCAAAGATGCAAACTTAGACTATCTAAGGATGCATGAGACGTCATGCAAGGTCAGAGTTATGCAAGGATAAGAACGATGGAATGTAATGCAAGGTCAGGATTATGCAAGATTAGCAAGTATGAAATGCAATGCAAGGTCAGGATTTTGCAAGGTTAAGAGATCTTGATAAGAGAGATATAATGATTTTCGAAAACTATTTTGGCAAATAATCGGAGTCCGCAAGTGAGATCCGTAGATTGCAACTTTTCGGGAGTTTGATTTGGAGGAACCACTAAAGATATATGAAGCCCTCACTTTGGGTAAGGTTGTCTTGAATTACGCATTGTGAGCCTTGATTGGAATGTACTTGATGTGTCTTTGGCTTTCAGAGTTCTTCATTGGGGATTCTTCTTTGGGGAGTTGATACAAGCAAACTCAGATATCGCAAGAGATCATGTTTATGGAATTATTGGAGAGTCCTTCAGGGATAAGCAGAGCTTGGATCAAAAATTAAAAAGTTTAAATTTTGTGACTCAAAATAAATGTAGGTGGGAAAAGGCTGTAACGTGGCTAGGTTTAGCCTCGAGTCTATGTCGGGATCTAGAAAGAGTATGATCCTGAATTCTAGAAAATCAAATCATTAGACCTTAATTAATTTCTTTCAATGAAGAGGTCGGACCTCAAGACAAGGCTTTCTATCAATCTTTGCGGAATCATATCATTCTTAATTCTGGAGCGTAGTTTTTTATTTTTTTTTTTTTTGCGTCCTAGCTTTTGCCTAGGCCGCCCTTTCATGTTTTCAACCTAGCGGGCTTGGACATACCTTGGAGAAGGAGTTAGGGTTAATGAAAGGTTGAAAGGGTCTGAAGTTTGATGAAGGTTCAATTGGTGGGCTAAGGTAGAGATTATGGTTTTAGATTACATGGTTAAGGTTTTTGATGGATTGAATGATTATGGAACGAGGGGTAGAACTTGCGTGCAAGCCCCCTAACTTGACTTTTTCTTTTTGCACTTTTTCGTTTTTGTCCTATGCGTTTTCTTTTGCTTTTGCTTGCTTTTTTTCGCACTTTGAAATTGTTCACCTTTTTTTTTCTTTTTGCCTAGAATTGATTTTTTTATGCAGTAAGGCTTGCACAGAAGTTTTTGGTTTTGGGTATTAGAAGGCTTGAAGGATATTTGGCTAATGGAGATGATAGTTTAAGGGATTTTTATTTTAGATTACATGGAGATGTTATACGAATGCTGGCTTATGGATGATGGAGGAGAGAGGTAAATGACTCATAATCCAAAGTATGTCCAGTTTTCATTTGTATATTTTTTTCAGATTTTTTTTATTAGTCAAGATCATTAGGTGATTTAAGTTTCATCATTGAATTAGAAGCATAAATAAAATGATGGAAGGCCAATGAAAATGAAAATGTAATTATTTTATAAATTAGAAATAAATAGAACAAGGCTGATTAGAAACAAAGCCGTAAATGACATAAACTCGACAGGAAATGAAATAAAGTATCTAGGGGAGTGACTCTCCGACTCAACCTAGAAAACTAGCGCTAAATGACTACGCCCTGGCATTATTTTGGCACTGCCAAGGGGTTGTTGTTGTTGCTGACTTTTGTTGCTGGCGGAACTGGCTATCTACCATCTTCAACCGTATCCTGTTGAGCATGCTTCAAAGCTCAGCACTGTGATGTCAGATGCTCATTTCCTTGATGGTAGTTGCAGTAGGCATTATGATTCCACTTCTAGGACCTATTCTCAGGTGCAGGGTATGGATTGTTACCAATAGGTTGGATTACTCCTCTTGTATGAAGCCTATTCAAAGCTTCTAATAAAGTCATGCCCAGGGGAGTGAAGTTTCTTTGAGGCTTTTGATAACCTCTCTTTTCAGTGGTTAGGGCATTGACAATGTTGCTTTTGGAGCTAGAAGGATTGTTGTTGCCCTTCTTGAAAGAGTTGTTACTATTAAGACCCTTATTCTTGAAGGCTTGTACCTCTTCCTCAATTAGTAGTCCAAGCTTGTAGAGCTTCATGAAATACTTTATAGGTTGGAATTTATTGTGTTGTCCATACTTAGACTGCTCATCATTCGGACTTGGTCCTCTTCAGTTGACATGTTAGTCATTTGTGCTGCCTTTTCCCTCCATCTGTTAAGGAAGGTGAGAACGTCTTCGTTGGAGTTTTGTTTGGTTAACTCCAACTCACGAAGACCAATAGGAAGTGAGTGTTATATATATACTGCTTGCGGAACTCTTCTTTGATGTAGTCCCAATCATTCAGCTTAGTTGTGTTTAGTGATCTGAAACACTTGGATGGATGTGCATCTAAGATCAAGGGAAAGACATAAGCAAACAGGTCTTTGCTCATGCCTTTGAGAGCCATAGAGATGGAAAAGACTCTCAACTGATCATATGGGTCTTCGACCCCCTCGAATTTTGGGAGGTCACCCAGTGCTACCTTTTTAGGAAGCTTTTCCCTCATTCTAGGATCAATGTTATCATGGCCATGAGCCTGACCCTCGAATGCTGGAATTGACTGGATCAATTGCTCGAGTTTTTCGAACCTTAAACATGTCTTGGATTTGATAGGAGCGAGGTGGCGGTGGTGGAGTGTCTTCCTCCTCTCCTTCCTTAGTTGTCAGTTTTTCTCTCAGCGCCTTGATCTCTTTGTCTTGTTCCTCAAGACGAGAGTTCATCAGTTGAAGCTAAGCCATGATTGCATTGAGTTGTTCAGAGGTGTCTCTCATTTCAGATGATGATTCAGAAGTTTCGGAAGATTTATCTGAAAAGTAAGAATTCGTTTGACAAGTCTGGGAGTAGGTTGACCTTGTTTCCTCTCTGTTGGACGTTCCCATGTTATAATCTCATAATCTGTCCTGAACAGAAAATGAATGGACCTCGTAAATTTTAAGAACTGGTTTTTTTTTAAATGAGAAATGGAGATGAGAAATGAAAATGGGAAATGAGATGGGAAATGGGTATGGTTTTGGACTAGTATGGGCTTGACCATGATGCTGACATGGGCATAACTATACGCATATGCATACATGGACTGGACTGGCCTAAGTTATGCAAGCAGACTGGACTCAATGATTAGGCTTTGATGTTGATAGCAAAGAGACTTTGAACTTACGAGTGAACAAGAAGGCTAGACTTTAAGGAAGGCTGGACATTAAGGGAGACTAGACTTTTAACTTAAGGCAAGCAGGCTAGGCAACTAGACTTTGAACTTACGCGCGAGCAAGCAGGCTAGACAGCTAGACTTTGTGTTAAATGTATGATCAACTAGGGAACCGGATATCCGACTCCAAGGCACGGAAACTATGATTTCCTATTAGTTTAATTTCGCCCCTCTAGGATCAACGGGTTAACACGAAATAACCAATGAGATACCATGGAGAAACTAATTCACAAAGATGATCTTCTAAGTGAATCAACAAGAACTTTATGTTTGTTGTTTGTGAAGCACACTTGAGAGAAAAGTACAAAAGTTTCTCTCAAGAAAAGCAAGTTTGTGATATATGAAAACTGAATTTTCTAACCCTTCATATGAATATCAAAGGTTGTATATAAAATTCTTAGATTTGAGTAGTTATTGCCTGAAATCCTTCTAATTCTCTGATACCAAATGTCATTATTAGGATAAACCTACACAATACAACGGATAGAAACCGTTCACGCAAAATTCACGCTCCGAATCAGGAAGTCCTCCGCGACCTGCGAAACAGATGGCGAGCCACGACAGCACCCAGGTCGTGACCCGCGAACAACTTCCTGTTTCGCGTGTTGTTTTGCGAGTTTTGGGTCCTCTAATCTTCGCATACTAGACCTCCTCCTCTTCTAGTATAATACCATATGAACTTAAAAAACCCATTACACTATAAATGTTCCAACAATCGTCCTCCCATTTATAGGGTAATGTTGAAAGGTTTTCCAACTTGATATAAATCATAAACAAGACATGCTCATGCATCATGGAAATATCTTACGATTGAATCTCCACTGAGTAAAAGTATAATTTACAATAATTTCGATCATAATGATATACAAAGCTTTGAATCATACAACCACCACAAACCATCGAATATACTAATAAACATAAGCATAAACTTAGTTCTTAACCTCCGACACCTATGAAGCCTTTGTGTTCATATCCATTCATAAGCATTCCAAGTCAAGCCTTAGACTTGGTGAAGAGGCCAAACCTCTAGCTCATATAAGTAAATCTTTACGAACATGCTCCTACAATTGAGCACTTATCAAAGATTTATTACGAAATTAAATTCTACCTCTTAACATTGTATAATCAAGCACTAACCTTGGGATGTGTTATACAAGTGCTTTCAACCTTCAAGAGAAGTACTATCCTCATTGAATTCAAGATCTAACATTGTATTAGACGTCAAATTGAGTTTTTTTTAAATGTAGGTTGATCAATAGGCTTAAGACCCATCCCTTTGTTCATTTTGTTCACTAGTTCCCTTGGCAATGGTTTAGTAAATGTATCCGCCAAGTTCAAACTAGACCGAACAAAATCAATAGTTATACAACCATTCCTTATCATTTCACGTGCATAGCTATATGTCACTCCAATGTGCCTTGACTTGCCATTGTAGACTTCACTATAAGCTTTAGCTATGGTTGATGCACTATCACAATGAATAACAAGAGGTGACATAGGTTTGACCCATAAGTCAACCTCACTCAACACATTCCTTAGCCTTTACGCTTCTAAACAACAAGATGCCGATGCTATCAATTCCGATGCTATAGTTGAATCCGTTATACATGTTTGCTTCTTGGATGCCAATGAAATAGCACCTCCTCCAAGAAGAAACACCCATCCACTTGTAGATGAATAATCTTCCTTATTTGAAATCCAACTAGCATCCGAGTAACCTTCTAAAACAGAAGGTTTTCCATTATTAGTTATAACATAATCAAAGGTTTTATTCAAATACCAAAGCACTATTCTCTAGGGGTGTTAACGAGCCGGACCGAGACCGGACTTGACTAGGCTCGACTCGGCTCGAAAACATATTTTATAGGGCTCGGCTCGAGCTTGAAGCTCGTCGAGCTTGAAATATTGGGCTCAGCTCGAGCTCGAGTCCAAAACTTGCAGCTCGCCTCGAGCTCGAAAAGTCATATTTTGAAGCCTAAATGTTATAGTTTAAAAGCCCAATTGTCTAACTTGTTAAATGTATGGCCCAAAGAAGTCAGCTATAAGGGATAACTCAATCAAAGTTTTCTTTTATAGAGTATTGAGCACGTAAGCTTACTATGTTCTACCGATATGAGATACTCCTATAGTCTAATTTGTGTTTCACAGTCGCTTTTTCATTTCTCCTCTTTCTTAGTCCTATGTATTTGTGCTTCTACATTTTCTCCACCAAGTATGTAGTACAAAATACAAATATTACTTTTTCTAATTTTTAATTTGCATTGACCAACGAGTCACATGCCACATCTCACTGCATGTTGCATCATTATTCACTTAGTTACAAGGAGAAACATATTTTTTTTTGTTTTTGCCTTTTTTTTAAAGTTTTTTTTTTTTGTTCTTTTGAAAGGTTTTTTTTTTTTCTTTTTTAGGTGATTTTCTAGTTTATCAAACATGTAAACTTTAACTTTCTAGTGTGGTCTTTGAGTCCAAGACTAAATTTCTCCCATAGCTATTAATTTTATCCTATATTAAACACTAATGGAATATTTTTAATAATTTAAAAATATTGAGCCTGTTCACGAGCTTTCGAGCCGAGCTTAAGGTAGTTCAGGCTCGGCTCGTTAGTGTCTCGAGCCGATCTCGAACTTGAACCGAGCCCTCCCGAGCCGCGCTTTGACCGAGTCGAGCTTGAATAGTTTGCGATCCACCCTGGCTCATTAATACCCCTACTCTTTTCAATGCTTGCCAATGCAACATACTAGGATTACTAGTATACCTACTGAGCTTGCCAATAGCAAAATTAAAGCTAAATCCGATCGAGTGCTAGTCATAGCATACATTAAGATTCCAATTAAGCTTGCATACTCCAATTGTGAAATAGGAGTACCACTACTCGAAACCAAGTGAAGACTAGGATCCATCGGAGTAGCAAAATGAGTCGAGTTCGATTCATTAAACCTCTTGATCACTTTCTCTATGTAACGGGATTGTGACAAAGAAATTAACCCTTTACCTCTCACTATTCTAATACCAAGAATAACATCCGCTTCACCCAAATCTTTTATTGAAAAGCTAGTAGAGAGAAAGGCTTTGGTCTTTTCCACTTGTTCCAAATCAGTCCCATAGATAAACATATCATCAACATACAAGCAAATTATAACTCCATTACCGTTATTTTCAAATTAACTATATACACAGTTATCGGACTAATTTATTTTAAATCCACTAGACAAAATGACCTAATCAAATTTTTGATGCCATCGCCAAGGTGCGTTCTTAAGTTCTTACAAAGATCTAACTAGTTTGCAAACCTTAGTCTCTTGTCCTTTGACTACAAAACCTTCAGGTTGATTCATGTACACTTCCTCCTCCAATTCACCATTAAGGAAGGCAGTTTTAACATCCATTTGGTGAATTACAAGACTATAAATCACAGCCTATGCTATCAAAAGTCTAATGGTAGCTATTCTAGCAACCGGAGCATAAGTGTCAAAGTAATCGATACCATATCTTTGCCTAAAACCTTGGACCACTAACCGGGCCTTATGTTTTTGTATGGTTCCATCGATCTTGCTTTTCCTTACGAAAATCCACTTACAACCTAGTGGTTTGCAACCTGGAGGTAAATTAGCTAAAACCCAAGTATGATTTCCCATTATTGAATCCATTTCATCATTCACTGCCTGTTTCCAAAAAGCAGAACCATGAGACTTCATAGCCTCATCAAAGGTCCCGAGGTCCTCCTCCACATTGTAACAATATGTAAATTGAGTCACAATTGACTCTCTTGACCCTTCAACTAAATATAGTTGAAAATTCGGTCCAAAAGATTTATCATTTCTAATTCTTTTACTTTTCCTGATTTCTGGTGTTGTAGTATCATGATCATTGTTAATGTCATCCACAACATTGGGACTAGTACTTGGTATCATGTCCATTGGTCTTGAAAGCCTTGACGGCCCAGTCTTTGGACGTAGTAATAACCTGATTCAAGGCTTCTTTGGCGTCATCAAAGGATTGGGCCGCTTTCTTTTGCATACGGGCATTGTTCGCCCTTAAGATGATATTCTCCCTCCTCAGTTAGACCTCGGCCAGAAGAGCAGTATCCCTTTCGCCCTTCAACTCAGCTGAGACGGCGTCTAAGACCATTTTCAGTCGGTCTTGTTCCTTGTATAGCTGGTTGATGGTAACAAGATAGTTCTTGTTTTCAGATTCCAGGACTGCTGATCTCTTCTCCAAGGTCTCCAGTGATTGGCGATGGAGAGTGTTGGCCATCTCAATGTCATGGATAGCCTTGTCGCCAGCCATCTTAGCAAGGTAGACGAGTTGCTTATTTTCCTTCCTAAGCTCTCTCGCCCACTCCTCAGTCAGCATACTGCGAGCCAGAAGCTGGAACAATGAAAACAAAGCAAGTCTTTAGACAAGAAAAAAAAAAGAAAATTTTGTACAAGTATAAAACAAAAGCGGCAACAAGTTATACCTCAGCAGCAAGTTGTAATATGTAGCCCACATGCCCGGCTGATGCTCCCCTCAACCCTTTAATATAGGATTCAGGGTAACATTTGAAGAGCTCCTGCTTGAGCCGATCTCGTTCTACTTTTGACATTTTGGCAAAAGCAGCAAAAGACTCCTCGTCCGAGTCTTTGGTGGGAGCAGCTGTGGGTGAAGCTGGTCCTTTGCCCTTATCTGAAACAGGGGGGGTCAGTTCTCTTGATTGGAAAGACTATGGCTTATTTGTTGGACGGGTTCATGGACCGTCCGCCGACCCGCACCGTCCTAACTCTATTTGGGTAATATGACTTACCCTACGTTAAGGATGTCGTCTTGACGGATAGCGACATCTGGGAGACCAGCTTCGCCACCGAGCCGTTGAAGCCCGGGAAGTTGTCGGTAGCCGGCTGCGGAATTAGCAGTGCTAAAGCCGACTCTGGTCTGGTTTCAGTCAGATCAGCAGGCGCTATATCTAAGTGACCAGCGGCAGCATCGCTCTTCTCCTCCAAGGACGGTGAAGCACCAGACGGCTCCTCCTTTAGGACTTTATCCTTTGGAGGAAGCATGGTCTTCTCTCCAACCCCCTTACTGGACGGAGTGCTGTTCTCCGTCTTCTTCCGATTAAAACCCTTAACTTTTTTGGCTAGAGGTTGGTCCGCGGCCGTTGTAGGCCTCTTCTTGGACGAGGAGGACTTCCCAGGCGGAATTTTGTTGGTAGGAGCATTTTTCTGCATAAAATGAACAAGTCATTATACGGGTCGTCCAAAGAGCAAAAGCAATAAAATAATTATAAGGCTCCGGACGAGAATCACCCAAAGAAGGAAGGCATCCTAGAATGGACAACCCCTTTCCTATGGGAACCTCGTCCAAAGTAGTTTCTATATGCCGACGAAAGTGATGCAAAGAAGGAAGCCGCCCAAAATTGGACGGACTAGAATGATTTTCGTCTAAGGATTGGAAATCAACTTTTCGTCCAATAACGGAACTCAAAGTCGCTCAGACGAGAAGGGCCAAAAGAAGGTGGTCGTCCAAGCATGGACGCCCTCCTTCTTCGGGTGATTCTCGTCCAAAGACTGAGATTCAGTCTGGACGAACCAAAATGCCCTCGTCCAAGGCCATTCAGCCTATCAGACGAGAAGGGCCCCAAGAAAGTGGCCGTCCAAGCTTGGACGCCCTCCTTCTTCGGGTGATTCTCGTCCAAAGATTGTAAAACAACCTGGACGAACCCAAATGGTCCTCGTCCAAGGATGTTTAGCAACTTAGACGAGAATGGCCCAAGGAAGGTGGCCGTCCAAGCATGGACGCCTTCCTTCTTCGGGTCATTCTTGTCCAAGGATTGGAAATCAATCCGTGATGAGTCAGAATGATCCTAAAAAAAAGAAAAGGATTTTTACCAGTGTTTCATCCCTCTTCTCAGCACTGCTCTTGGTGTACTCCTTCCATAAGTTATCTAGTAAACTTGGACAAACTGATATCTCCCGTCCAAGAATGTTTGAGACGAGCTCTAGCTGGATCTGTAATAAGAAGTAAGGGAATTAGTCTGACTTAGTTTAGGGACGAGGCATTTTACTTGGAGGTTTTGAATGTATACCTTTATCTTCGGCCAACCGCAAGCCGGCGGCAACGAAGAAGTCATCATTATAAAACATTTCCTTAAAGGGTATCCAGTTAGCAGGACCATTAAAAGACGGTTGACCAAGCTTGGAATACTCCTTTATTCTAAAGTACTCCACTACCTCCTCGTCATAATGGTCCTCCAATTCCAGCCAGGACTGCTTTCGTCCAGTATTCGTGATGGCTCGATTATAAAAACGGTATCCCCCGGTAGCATAGTCGTTGGCCGCTCGTTGGAAGATGAAGTCTGCATTCCATTCATGCATCTTCGACGGCTTGCCCCAAGCTGTTAGAAAGCCAGGGCGGTTGCAGAT
Organism: Beta lomatogona; assembly: GCA_947646795.1. Classification (NCBI taxonomy): domain Eukaryota; kingdom Viridiplantae; phylum Streptophyta; class Magnoliopsida; order Caryophyllales; family Amaranthaceae; genus Beta; species Beta lomatogona. The sequence goes on from CANSNZ010001081.1 coordinate 143,197, forward strand.
ACTGAACCACGTTCCGTCCACGGCCCCGGGAACCTTAGCCGCATAATGAATATGGGTGAAAGCTTGGAGAGAAAAGAGCCAGGCCGCTCAACTCGCAGACGGCTATGAAAGTCAGAACGTTGTGCCAAGCATTAGGAGCCAGCTGGTTATGGCCGATGTTGTAATACCAAAGCACTTGTTCTATAAAGTCGTGGAGGGGGAACCTTAATCCCGCGTCCAAGGCTAGCTTGTAAACAGCGAAGTGGTGCTTGGGAACACTCAAAATGGTGGCCTCCTTATCTGGGATTATGAAAGAGAAGCCCGACATGGGCATGTAATTAGACAAATAACTAGGGTGAGGTCCTATCTTCTCTAGCCATTTACGATTGGCCAATATGAACCTGGGGTCAGAAAGGGGACTTAAGCGTCTCCTAATCTCAGACGAGGTAGTAGAGGCATCGTCCGACTTATCGGCAGCGCCAGATTCACTGTCGTTATTGTCCTCGCCGGTTTCCTCTATATTGACGTCCCGGTCAGAAGGACTGGCCTCAGGATTTATTTAGCACTCTTCAAAACTGCGGTCAGGGGAAGGGGGCCCGCCCAAAGGCTCAGCACTTTGGGCCTCCCTCGCCTCATCTGAAACTCGTCCAGTAGATTCCTCCATGTCTGAAGTACTTGATGGGAGTATTACCTTTTGTCTTAGACGGGCCGTTTGCTTGACGCGCGCCAGATTACCCTGCACAGGTAAAGACTGGGTCGTCTGACTTTCTCGGCCAAAACCACAAAAAAAAATATACTCGGCCAGAAGAGGCCCAACTCTAGAATGTGCCGAAGAAGAAGTACTCTCGGTTCTAGGGTCAAGACAAGCTCTTGGTCGGCTAGAATTATATGACGAAGAAGAAGATTCCATTTTATTGCTTTTCTAAGAAAAAATAAAGAATAAAGAAAAGTAAAAAGAACAAAGAAAATATACTTGATGAAACGCCTGGACGATTCGGTGAAGAAAACTGAGATTGGACGATCTCTCTCTCTCTCTCTCTAGAAAAAATTACAGAGCTTCTCTCTCTAGAAAAATTCTCTCAAGGTGTGAAATGATTTAATGAGGTCACACCAAGGATATATATAGGAGGGTAAGAAACCCGTTGAGCCGGTCAAGAATGACATGAAAAAGTTTACAACGGTCGACTATGACCGGTAAAGCCCAGAAAAGGGCGGGCCGTACCTCTTTTTTGAATTTGAATTAACCACCTCGGGTAAAAGGGTCTTAACCGTCAGATAGGCCAACAGTAAAAACCCTTTTAGGGGAAAATGTTGTAGCCTAAAATAGTTACGGCTCCATTAGAGACACTTGGGTCCATCATGGCCGTACACGTGTCCTCTCAGGAAAAATAAAGAGAAAAAGATTTAATCATTGGGTTGTACCCAGTTGGGAGAAAGGACTCACCATTCTGGCCCAAGGGTTAAGTCAGAGCCCAAAATCCTTGAAGGTGGCTGCATGTGATTGGTTGATAAACCATCACAAATCCTAGCTTGCCAAGTGTCATGATCTGATTGCTTAGCCAATCAGATGCCACTATTCTAGCGCAATTTTTAAGGATGGCTGTCATACTACAATCACTATAAATACCCCTGAAATCAGGAGAAAGATCATTCAATGCAAACAGTGCAAACTTACTCTGTAAAAATACTCTCTCACTTTCTCTCTCTATCTCTACTTTTTCCTTCCAACTCCTGATATATGACTTAAGCTTCGGAGGGGGAACCACCACCCCAAACCTCCAGGGTAGGTCCCTTCTTGCAGGTTTGGGAAAGAAGCTTAGGCTCGGACAGGACCTATTCCGACATTGTTGCACAAGTCACCAAGTGAAGAACATCTAAGGGAAACTAGTTTACTTACTGGACAAGAAAGCTAAATATGTAGCTTACTTGTTGGACAAGCATACTAAACAGACCTAATTTTGGACTTAAGACCTATATTGGTTTTAAGTTAGACTTGGAAATGCACATGGGCTGACATTGGAAATGGACTAGGATTGGACTTTGATTTTAATAGACTGGGATTAGATTTAGACTACGGTTCGCATAAAGATACAAATGGGCCTAGATTTTGACATGAGCTAGACTTATATGGGCCTAAGATGGACGCTAATGCCAGTGAATGCATGGACTCATCTTTAGATGGGCCTAGGATTAATGCAAAATGGACTCTAATGCACATGGGCTTAAAATGAATGCAAATGGGTTGGACTGGGTTGATTGGATTGTATTGAATGAAGGTGTTTAAATTAGGCTTAGAATTTTTTTAATTCGTTTTTTGAAAGGGACCCCTTGTTTTTATCTTTTATTGGGAAAAGATGATGGGTTCATTGGAAAATATTTTTTATTAAATAGGTGCTATAATGTAACACCCCGACAATTCTCTCTTTTCTCAAATACCTTTTTGCTATAAAACATAGAGAATTATCAATGTATTATCGCCCGTGTGAAAACGTATCGGCTTATTTAGAATTTTGCAGCGGAAAATATATATAACTACTTCATACTTTAAATATAATAAACCAACAAAGTACTTAAAACCAACACACTATAAATGCCTACTTCAAAACCAAACTTAAATATAATATGTTCTTACTAAAGTAAAAGATAAAACAATTTGTTATACAAGCTCTCCACTCCCAGATTCCCAATGATGCAACATCTGTAGACCTGTAGATGTCAATGCTCTAAAGAATCTGCTCACCGAAATGGGTCATCACAGGATCAATAAGGCAAAGCCATGATCAACACATACAAACAAAGCACGTAATCAACAAAGCTGAGTACTACGTAATAACAAATAACATTCCTAACATGATGCTAACAAAATAATAAGCAGGGATAAATAATAACATAACAACCTAACAATCTGACCTTCTAACAATCTAACCATCTAACAATCTGCAGATAACTTTTACTGAACTAAACTTTAACCACCTCTTTATTACTTTAATGGAATAGTTATTGGACCGAGTTGTCTAACTAAAAACCAGACTTCCCTAGGAAGATGAAATACGGGCGCAACTCCGTATCCCATAATGACCTGCGATATCTAGGAACCTTTGAATAATAATAGGAACGATGATCAATCCAATTCCCATAAAAAGCCATGGCACGCTCACCATGTACCCCAAATCCTGATTGTCCAAATTCAGACGTGCACCAGTCTAAAGTTTATTACTATCCAAGTTACACTTTACGTGATTTACAATTTATTACTAATTATGACACACAAGTAATACAGAAATATCAAATCAAACATTCACAACTGAACTTCTTTTTATCTTAGGATTTAATAAGTGATCACACAACTTACAAATCCAAGAGTACTTCCTTTTATTCCAATCTTTCTTATTGTTGAACCTAGCCAACAACCAATCTTACCTTTCCAAGGCATAACTTATCAACTGACCAAATAAGGCCCACAATCCTCATAAAGTAGTGAAAATAATAATATAAGGGAACACATGATTGAACATGATCCAACTCAATAATTATATTAATTCCCCCATGTGAATTAATAAATAAAGTTCCCAACCAACATGCTTGCATCAATATTCCATACAAACACGATAATCAACTCATAATACAAATCTTATAATCAAGATGTTTGCACACAGGCATAAAACATGTAAAATCCAATCATAATAGAAATCATATATGAACCTACAATGTTCCTATACATGATACTACAACTTTTCCTTCCTAAAATCATGATACTAACTCACATAACACATAGGTATGTACGTACCTTGTATAAACAAACTGATAGGCCACCGTTAATCACTTTAAAAGTCGTCTACTGAAAAATCTCAGCCTAAAACAACCAATCTAATTTAAAGTCGATACTCTAATTAAATTCCAGCAACTTTAAAATACTTTAAATCCTCTTTAAAAATATTTAAAAGTTGTTTTTACCATTAAAACTCCAACTACTTAATTTACCTAGCATAATACTATTATACTAGTCATTAAAATCCTTAAAACTCCATTAATAGCGATCCTTTTAAAATTCCAGCAGCATATACTTATGTAAAACTCCCTTTAAACATACTTAAACATGCTTAAATACATAATTCAAATCAATCTCATAGTTTATAACATGCTACTATGATTTTCCAATACTTAACACCCTAAAAATTCATGCTTTGATAATTAAAACTCAATCTAAAATTAATAATCAAATCTGAAATTTTATTCTTTTACTACATAACATATATAATCCAAGATTAATCATTAAACCAGTAAATCAAAGTCATTAATCATGATTAGTACTAAAATAAAACATAAAAATATGATCTTTAATTGAAACTTGACGAGAAAGAAAAGAATTAAACCAACACAAAGAAGAGAACAAGGAGGAAAAGGCGCCGGCAGCACCAAGGCAGCGGCGGCAGCGGTGGTGATTGGTGTTGCGACGTTTCTTGGCGAAGAAGAAAATGTTTCTTGGAAGAGAAGGAAGAAAATTGGAAGAAGAAAATGTTTCTTGGAAGAGAAGGAAGAAAATTGGAAGAAGAAAAAGCAAAACGTGAAAGGAGATAGAGAAAGTGTCGGTTAGTGTGAGGGAGGAGAGAGAAAATTTGTGTGGTAAAATAATTGGGGTTTATGGGTATTTAAAGTTTACCTCTTGTGGGCTTAGGGAAAAATATAATTGGGCTTCAAATAGAGTTTGGTGATGAATAGGATTGATGATTGAACTCCTAACATCACTAGGATTAGTATTTGGGTTCCTCAAGCCCATTTAAACTTCTTTTCCAAAACCAATTAGTATTTCAAACATTTTTCAAAGCATGCCTAACAAAACATCCTTAAAATATTTTCTTTGACTTTCAAAATGGACAACCTTTGTAATATGAAATCATTAAAATGCTGATATATATTAAAATATAAATAACTATATATTAGAATATATTTATAAAATTCATAAAAATACGGGGGATTACAGTCTACCCCTCTTAAAAGAAGTCTGGATTAGGCTCATCGCTGTAGTAATTGGATGAATCGAGGGATAGATATGAAAGTATAAGAACTCAACGGGACCTTCCTTCCCCCTCGAATTAGACAAACAAAGAAGGGGGAGGTTTCAATACTTAACAGGAAAAATTTGACCATTTAATTCGTTTTGGATAAAAAACTACCTATTTACAAAAAAGAAAACCTGTCGACGCCGTTTCGTCCCGAAACTTGACACGAAAACTCACACCTTTTCAAAAGTTTTTCAACTCAACTCCTATTGGAGAAATACTTGTGCCACTCATGTGCACTCTTTTGCCAACTTAAAATCATTTGCTTTACTAATGAACACTTTTTCTTATGCAGAGAATCTATTTATTTTGCACCAACATGTGCAAATCGCCAAAATAAGCATTAAAATGCATAAAAATACCATCAAAATAGGTAAAAAGCGTGAAATTCTATCGCATTCTACCGCCCTTAAAGAAAATGACTTACGCCCTCGTAACTCACCTCAAGGAATAAATCTGGATACTTCTTCTTCATTTCAGCCTCAGCTTCCCACATTGCCTCTTCGGACTCATGGTTCGATCAAAGCACTTTCACGATATTAACATCCTTATTGCATGTACTACGCACCTTCTTATCAAGAATTTTTACAGGCCTTTCCTCATATGTGAGGCTACTATCAATTTGGATCCTCTCAGGCTCCAAGACATGACGCTAATCAGGGATATAACGCTTGAGTTGGGAAATATGAAATACATCATGCATCTTTTCGAACTCCATTGGCAAAGCCAACCTATAAGCTACCTTCCCAATTCTTTGTAGGATCTCATATGAACCTACATATTTGGCACTTAATTTGCCCTTTTTTCCAAATCTCATCACACCCTTAGTTGGTGATACTTTTAGGAACACTTTATCACCTACTTCGAACTCATCTTCCCTTCGCTTCAAATCGGCATAACTCTTTTGCCTATCTTGGGCAGCTTGAATTCTAGCCTGAATCAACTTCATATTCTTGACAGTCTCCTCAATGAACTCTGTTCCCAATACTATGTTCTCACAAAAATCATTCCAGCAAATGGGACATTTTCTTCCATATAGTGCCCCAAAAGGTGCCATCTTAATACTCGCATGATAGTTATTGTTGTATGAAAACTCAATCAAATCTAATTGGTCTTCCCAAATACCCTGAAAATCAATAGAACATGCTCTTATCATATCTTCCATAGTCTGGTTAGTCCTCTTAGTCTGACCATCAGTCGCAGGGTGAAAGGCAGTACTCATTTTCAACGTTGTCCCAAGATTTAACTGGACCTTTTGCCAAAATTTCGAGAGGAATCTTGAATCACGATCCGAAATAATATCAGTTGGAACCCCATGCAATCTCACTACATGCTTAACATACGTCTTCGCAAGTTGCTTCTTCTTCCTTGTCTCTTTGATTGGTATGAAAACGGCAGACTTCGTCAGACGGTCCACAATAACCCAAATAGTATCATTGCCATTCCTTGTTCTAGGCAAAGCAGTCACAAAATCCATCGATATGGAATCCCACTTCCATCCCGGAACCTCTAAGGATTGAACTTTCCCTATGGGTCGTTAATGATCTATTTTGACCTTCTGGCATGTTAGACACTTGGACACGAACTCGGCAACCTCACGCTTCATGTTTGGCCACCAATAGATCTGCTTAAGGTCCTTATACAGCTTGTCACCCCAGGGTGCACAGAGTACGGTGTATTGTGGCCCTCATCCATAAGACGTCTCTTAAGCTCATCACATTTTTGTGGTACACACCACCTCCCCTTGAACCTCAGACTACCATCATCACGGATCTTAAAATCACCTTCCTTACCTTGGCCCATCTTTTCTTTAATCTTCTCTAGGTGCTCATCCCCAACTTGACCCTCTTTGATCTCGTCGAAAATTGACAACCTTAACGATAAAGTACTCAATCTTGCCTCGGTCTCCCTAGGATTCAAAATTTCTAGGCTAAGTCTATGCATATCTCGACATAACTCCTCAGGAATTACCAAGGCATTCATGCTATGACTCGACTTTCTACTTAACGCATCAGCAACTACATTCGCTTTCCCCTCGTGATATTGGATGTCTAAGTCATAATCCTTTATCGACTCCAACCATCTCCTCTGCCTCATATTGAGGTCTTTCTGGGTGAAAATATACTTCAAACTTTTTTGGTCAGTAAAGATCTTACAGGTTACCCCATACAAGTAGTGTCTCCAAATCTTTAAAGCGAACACAATAGCAGCTAACTCTAGATCATGGGTAGGGTAATTAGCCTCATAAGGTTTCAATTGATGCGATGCATACGCAATCACCTTCCTATTCTGTTGTAACACACATCCCAAACCATTCTTCGAAGCATCACTATACACCTCAAATCCCTCATTCCCATCCGGCAGGGTCAAACCAGGTGCGGAGGTCAAACGTTCTTTTGAATTTTGAAAGGCTTCCTCACACTTATCACCCCACTCGAATTTTGACTCCTTTTTCGTCAAATTGGTCATCGGCCTCGCTATCTTCGAAAAATCTCTCACAAATCTTCTATAGTAACCAGCTAGGCCTAGAAAACTTCGGATATCAGACACATTCTTTGGAGTTGGCCACTCACTCACAGCTTGAATCTTAGCAGGATCTACAGAGACTCCTTCCTTAGACATATAGTGACCCAAATATGCTACCTTCTCCAAACGAAACTCACACTTAGAGAACTTGGCATACAATTAATTCTTCCTAAGCGTCTCCAATATGATCCTCAAGTGCTCATCATGCTCTTTTTCATTTTTCGAATAGATCAGAATATCATCAATGAATACAACCACGAACTTATCTAAGAACTCATGGAAAATCCTATTCATAAGTCCATAAATATGGCAGGTGCATTGGTTAACCCAAAAGGCATTACAGTGAACACATAGTGACCATAACGAGTCCTAAATACAGTCTTAGGTATATCCTTATCAGCTACCCTCAACTGGTGATACCCCGAACACAAATCAATCTTTGAGAACACGCTCGCTCCATTCAATTGATCAAATAGATGATCTATCCTAGGCAAAGGATACTTGTTCTTGATGGTTACGTTATTCAATTCCCTATAATCGATACACAACCTCATACTCCCATCTTTCTTCTTAACAAACAACACAGGAGCTCCCCAAGGTGATGCACTAGGTCTAATATAACCCTTATCGAACAATTCTTGCAACTGCATCTTCAACTCACTCATCTCCGGAGGTGCCATTCTATAGGGTGCTTTGGATATAGGTGCAGTTCCAGGAACTAAGTCTATGGTGAACTCGACAGCTCTAACAGGCGGCATACCCGAAATCTCACTCGGAAACACATCCATAAACTCATTCACAATTGGCACTTCAATATTTACCCCAGCTTCCTTACTCACATCTTGCACACTACATAAATATAACTCACACCCCTTCTTATTCAACTTCTCTACTTGCATTGCAGAGATAACTGCAAAGTTCTTGGATTTCCCAAAACGTCTATACGAAGTCAGCTTACCCAAAGGATTCCTTAAAACCACTATATGAACTTCACAATCTATCTTGGCCTTGTATAAACTTAGCCAATCCATCCCCTAGAATTACATCTAGGTCTCCCAAATTACACTCTATAAAGTCAGAAGGAAAGACACAGTCTCCTATCTTCAGAGGCAAATTTCTGAACAACTTGGTACACTTTATGGTCTCACCAGTAGGTACACTAACAGGCAACTCAATCACCTCAAAATCTACTAACCCCAGACTTTTAATAACAGACGATGAAACAAAAGAATAAGTCGCCCCCGAATCAAATAATGCTTTAAATAGCACGGAGTTAATAGAAAAAGTACCAGACACTACGTCGGCAGATCGTGCAGCTTCATTGCGACTCATCACGAACAGTTTGCCCGGAGTCTTGTTCTGGTTGCTCTCACCAGCAGGCTTGTTATAGCTCCCTTGATTATTCTGTGCCCCTGCAGATTTCGAACCCTGACTTCCTGACTGGTTAAATCCATACCTCACTTGGTTACTTCCCCAATTGCCATTTTGCTCTTTTTTTGCTTAGCAAAGCACTCATACTCCTTATGGCCCTTCTTCTGACAGCAGTTACAAGTCACTGGGTCTCCCTTACAGTCTCTACCAGGGTGGTTGTTGCTACACTTCTTGCAGTGATACACTCTTTCAGCTCAACCCCTATTGTGGTTATCCTAGTTGCTTCTTCCTTGGAAATTCCCATTACCATTCTTGTTTTTCTTGAAATTCCCCTGGTTTCCCCCAGCATTAAAGTCCTTTCTTTTCTCACCTACCACAGTATTCTTTTTATCCCGCCTCGACTGGAGTCCATAAATGTGGGCGGCTCTCCCTATACACAATATCTAGGGATGTAAAGGTCTCACCTTCTAACCCCAGCTGTATCTCGTCAGTCAACCCTTGCTCAAACCTCTGAGCCTTCAGCTCCTCATTGGCTACAACCTCAGGTGCAAACCTCGACAATGCTATGAATTTACTGTAGTACTCAGAGATGGTCATACTACCCATCCTAATGTTAATGAATTCCTGGGCCTTCTGCTTCCTCATAAACACAGGGTAAAACTTCCCTCTCAAGGCAATGACAATAGCATCCCAATCGAATCCTTCCACAGCACTCAGTCTAGCTCCATTCTCCCTCCACCATAAATCAGCCTCATCCTTAAGGTATAGCACAGCCTGACCCACCCTCAAATTCTCAGGACAGTTCACAGCCCCAAAAAGTTTCTCAAACTCCCTAATCCAATCTTCTAGAAAGGTAGGGTCAGCTTCTCCCTTATAGTATGGTGGCTTAACCTTAGCTAGCCTTTCAAACATGTCGCCAGCAGTCTCAGGACGCTCAGCTCTCTCCTGAATTAATTTTTCCGCCAAGAGGCGAATAGCATCAGCTAGGTCGTTGTTGTTAGCCATCCTACTTCGCGACCTGAAAGTAATAGAACTCTACTTTAGGTTTCAATATAGCTTATGTGTCAATCTAAGAATGCAACATTTGATTTGATCAACCAAGATCGCATCAACAAACAATTTCTCAAACAGTTCCAAGTACAACATAAAATGTTCTCTAGTAACAACATAATCATCCATGAAGAAAATATTCACATCAGGAACACATAAGTAGAACAAACAAGAATTTAATCACCTAAAAAAAATATAAATAATAAAAAGATTCCCAACACGTGCCCAGAATAAATGCTTGCTCACTCATATAAATAAATAATTAACTTTTATTCCTCCAAAAGGGTATTATTAAATAATTGTTACTATAACATTTTATTTTCCTAAAACAATGGTACTATAAAACAACTCTAATCACTGTTAACCAACTATCCAACATTATTATATTATTATACTATATTGTTTTCTCTAATCGTAAATATATAAATAATAAGCTAAGTTACCACATTATCATTCTTATCCACATATTCCTTGTATCGTTTAGGCACGAAGATCTCATCTTCAAACTCATCTATGTCCTCATCATAATATTCGACATATCTCTTTTGTCTTTTAGATCTCCTTGTAGGTTAAGGCTCTTCATCCTCTGACTCTGAATCAGTTTCAAACCTGAAGGATGCACGGTAAATGTCTGATCTGGTCTGACCCCTAGCACGGTCGAACTCCACAATGAGCTCATCATCACTGGTCACCCCTGACCTTAATATTTTACGCATAATCCAATCTAGACTGGCATAGTTATTATCATTGACAGGTACATTATTATCGCATAATCCAATTTTTTCGAAAAAGGTATAATAGAAGAGAGTGTAGGATTATTTTTGAAAAATATAAGTTTTTTTTTTTAAATTGATTGAATATGATAAGGTAGGATTGATAAGGAAGATTAGTTGGATAGTAGGGAGAAGGTAGACATGCATGATGACTCTAACTCTACCATGATCACTCTTCTAGATGCACTTTCTAGAATAGACTCGACTTTAGATTATATGCATGAAAATGACAATGATTCTACGTATATGTAGACGGGAAAAACATAGGATCGGCCACCACGACGACTAAATCGAGAAAAACATGTGATGCACAGGATGCGTGCCACGCAACACTGCTACGCGCGGTGCACAACCATTGTAACACCCCTAATTCTCTATTTTCCAAAATACCTTTTTAATATAAAACTTAGAGAATTATCAAAGCATTATTGCCCGTGTGATAACGTATCGGCTTATTCAGAATTTTGCAGTGGAAATAATAATTAAATAAATTTTGAAAATAGAACTAGGTTAACTCAAAGAGTCAACTCTAAAAGTCAAACCAACATAAAGTCAAAGTCAACCTCAAAAGTAAAAGTCAACTACAATAGCATAAAGTCAAAATCAAATGTAAAGTCAACATAAGCTCTCCAATCCCGAACACATGATGCATCATCTTCAAACCTATAAATGACGATGCACTATTGATCCCGATAGACTGCTCACCAAATGGGTCATCACAGGATCAATAGGGCATAGCCATGATCAACACATACACACAAAGCGCGTAATCAGCAAAGCTGAGTACTACATAGTAAATAAATAAACAAAACCTAACATGATACTAACAAACATTAAGCAGGGATAAATAATAATATAACAACATTGCGGACTACTTTTACTAAACTAAACTCCACAACTGATTGATTTATTATTTTAGATGGAATAGTCAATGAAACGAGTTGTCTAACCAAAATCAGTCTTCAATCTAGAAGACGAAATACGGGCACGACTCCATACTCCCCTGACCTACGATATCGAGGAACCTTTTAAATAAAAAAACGACACGGTTATTAATCAAGTCCCAAGAAAAGCCATGGGCTACCACCATGTACACCAACTCATACTAGTCCAACACTTCAGACGTGCACAAGTCTAAAGCTATTGCTATCCACGTTTCACTTTACATGATTAATAATTTATTACTTGTTACGACTCACAATTAGAACAAACAATATAATCATCAAGTAATCATTAACTTCCATTTTTATATTAGAATCTGATAAGGTGATCAACAACTTAACAATCCAGGAATAATTTTAATATTAAATCCATAACCTTATTTATTTGTTGAACCAAGTCAGCAACCAACCCACCTTTCATAGGTTAAATAACCAACTTACCAAATAAGGCCCTTGGTCCTCATAAAGTAATTAAATAATCCAAAGGGAGCAACATGATTCAATCATGATCCAAAGCCAACATAAATATTAATCTCTCATGTGAATTAATAAAATAAAGTTCCCAAATCCTATATGCTTGCATCAATCTTCCATACGAACATAATATCAATATCATAACCAACATGCTTCACACAACGACATAAAACATGCAAATCCAATTTAATAAATATCACATATGAACTAAAAATAGTTCCCTATACATGATACTGCATAATTCTCAGCTTAGGACATGATACTAATCCAATCAACACATAGGTATGCACGTACCGTGTGTAGACAAATCGAGAGGCCACTTTCACAACCTTAAAAGTCGCCTAAAGAGAATTCTCCGCCTAAAATAATCAACACAACCCATAATCAATATAAATTTTCAGCACTAATAAATACTTTAAACCCTTCTTAAAAGTGTTTAAAAACCTTTTCCATCATTAAAACTTAATTATTAAAGCCTCCTAGTATAATACTACTATACTAGTTGTTAAAAACCCTTAAAAACTCATACTCTAATCATAAAAACTCCACCACCAACATCCTTTTTAAATTTCCAGCAACATATAATATAATAGAACCCTTTTTAAACATACTTAAAATCATAAGATTAATCAATTTCATAAACTATAGTATACCACTATGATTTTCCAACTCATAAAACCCTAAAAATCCATGCTTTGATAATTTAAAACCTTATTTTAACATAATAAGTAAATCTGAAATTTTCTAACTTCATTAAACAAATTACATAATCTTAGATTCATAATTAAATCATCATACTATAACTTTTAAACATAAACTTATTAAAACAACTCTTAAAAATACAAACTTTGCATTAAAATAACTTAAGGAGGAAGAATATAACCAAACAAAGAAGAGGAGGAAAGTCACGGCAACGAGGGAGGGCAACGTTGCTGCCGTCGGCTGCTGCTGCAGATGATGGTGGTGGCGGCGCCAGTGCTGCTAGCCAAAGAACACCGAAGGAGGAGGAAGATAAAATTAGGGAAGAGGTAGAAAAAGAAGAGGGAGGCCGAAATAAAAGAGGATAAAGAAGAGAGAGAAAATAAGTGTGGGAAATTTGGTGTTTTGGGGGGTTATATAGGTTCCCCTTTTGGGCTTAGGCAAAGGGTGATTGGGCTAAAGGTATTATTTAATGTTTGATGATTTGAGTGGTTGGGTTCCTCATACCCAATTTAAAATGCTTTTTACAAACCCAAAAGTGTTTTAAGCTATTCCAATATATTTGAAAGTATGACTAAATAAAATGTTTGACTTCTTTAAATCATTAAATAATTTCTTTGACTTTCAAATAGTCAACCTTTCAAGAATAAATCGTTTAAATACTAAAACATACTAAAATATATATTAATATACATTAAAATATATTTATAAAATTCATAAATTTACGGGGGATTACAGTATACCCCTCTTAAAAGAAGTTTCGTCCCTAAACTTGGCACTAAAACTCACACATTTTCAAAAGTTTTTGACTCAACATCCGTTTGAGATATACTTGTGTCACACATGTGCACACTTTTACCAACTTTAAAACCACTTGTGTTACTCATGAACACCTTTTTTATGCGGAGAATCTATTTATTTTGCACCAACATGTGCAAATTGCCAAAATAAGCATTAAAATGCATAAAAATACCATAAAATAAGGTGAAAAGCGCGAAATTCTATCGCATTCTACCCCCTTTAAAGAAAACGAGTTACGCCCTCGTAACTCACCTCAAGGAATAACTCAAGATACTTCTTCATTTCGTCTTCAGCTTACCATGTTGCCTCTTCATACTCATGGTTACACAAAATCACTTTCCCAATATTCACATCCTTATTGAGTGCACTACGCACCTTTTTATCAAGAATTTTTACAGGGCCTTTCCTCATATGTGAGGCTACTATCGATTTGGATTCTCTCAGGCTCCAAAACATGACGCTCATCAGAAATATATCTCTTGAGTTGGGAAATATGAACCACATCGTGCAGTTTCTCAAATTCCATTGACAAAGCCAACTTATAAGCTACCTTCCCAATTCTTTGCAAAATCTCATACGGGACAACATATTTAGCACTTAATTTGCCCTTTTTCCCAAACCTCATCACTCCCTTAGTTGGTGATACTTTCAGAAAAACTTTATCACCCACTGCGAATTCATCTTCTCTTCGCTTTAAATCGGGATAACTTCCCAGCCTATCCAGAGCAGCCTGAATTCTAGCCTGAATCAACTTGACATTCTAAACAGTCTCCTCATTAAATTCAATCCCCAATACTATATTTTCACTAAAATCATTCCAGCAAATGGGACTTCTACACTTCCTTCCATACAATGCCTCAAAAGGAGCCATCTTGATGCTCGCATGAGAACTATTGTTGTACGAACTCAATCAAATCTAATTGGTCTTCCAAACTACTTTGGAAGTCAATTGCGCACTCTCTCAACATATCTTCCATAGTCTGATTAGTCCTTTCAGTCTGACCGTCGGTTGCAGGGTGAAAAGCAGTGCTCATCTTCAATGTTGTTCCAAGATTCAACTGGACCTTCTGCCAAAATTTCGAGAGGAATCTCGAATAGCGATCTGAAATGATATCTGTTGGAACTCTGTGCAGTCGCACCACATGCTTGATGTACGTCTTCGCAAGTTGCTTCTTCTTCCATGTCTCTTAATTAGAACGAACACGGCGGACTTCGTCAGACGGTCCACAATAACCCAAATGGTATCATTGCCATTCCTCGTCTTCGGCAAAGCAGTCACAAAATCCATTGAGATAGAATCCCACTTCCATCCAGGAACCTCTAAGGATTGGACCTTCCCCATTGGTCTCTTATGATCTATCTTCACTTTCTGTCAGGTTAGACACTTAGACACGAATTCAGCGACCTCACGATTTATATTTGGCCCCCCCATAGATCCTTAAGATCCTTATACAACTTATCACCCCTGAGGTGCACATAATATGTAGTATTATGTCCCTCATCCATAAGTCGTCTCTTAAGCTCATTGCATTTTTGTGGTACGCACCACCTTCCCTTGAACCTCAAACTTCCATCATCATGAATCTTAAAATCAACTTCCTTACCTTACTTCATCTTCTCCTTGATCTTATCTAGGTGCTCATGTCCAACTTGACCCTCTTTGATCTCGTCGAAAACTGACAACCCCAATGACAAAGCACTCAGTCTTGCCTTGATCTGCCCAGGATTTAAGATTTCTAGGCCAAGCCTTTGCATATCTCGACACAATTCCTCAGGAACTACCAAGGCATTCATGCTATGGCTCGACTTCCTACTCAAAGCGTCAGCAACTACATTCGCCTTCCCTTCATGATACTGGATGTCTAGGTCATAATCCTTAATCAATTCCAACCATCTTCTATGTCTCATATTGAAGTCCTTCTGGGTGAAAATGTACTTGAAACTCTTATGGTCTGTAAAGATCTTACAAGTTTCCCCATAAAGGTAATGTCTCCAAATTTTCAAGGCAAAAACAATAGCAGCTAACTCTAGATCATGGGTAGGGTAATTAGCCTCATACGGATTCAACTGACGCGATGCATACGCGATCACCTTCCCATTCTGCTGCAGAACACATCCGAAACCATACTTTGAAGCATCACTATACACTCAAATCCCTTATTATCAAGCAGGGTTAAAACGGGTGCAGAGGTTAAACGCTCCTTCAAAATTTGAAAAGCTTCCTCGCATTTCTCACTTTACTGGAATTTTGAACCTTTCTTCATTAAACTAGTCATTGGTCTTGTAATCTTCGAGAAATCTCTCACAAATCTCCTATAATGGACAACTAGACCCAGAAAACTCCTGATATTCGACACATTCTTTGGAGTAGGCCACTCACTAACAGCTTGAATCTTAGCAGGATCTACGGAGACTCCTTCTTTAGACACATACTGACCCAAAAATGCTACTTTTTCCAAACGAAACTCACACTTAGAGAACTTGGCATACAATTGATTCTTCTTGAGCGTCTCCAATATAATCCTCAAGTGCTCATCATGCTCTTCCTCATTCTTTGAATAAATCATAATATCATCAATGAATACCACAACAAACTTTTCTAGGAACTCGTGGAATATCCTATT
This sequence comes from Beta lomatogona, assembly GCA_947646795.1. Taxonomy (NCBI): domain Eukaryota; kingdom Viridiplantae; phylum Streptophyta; class Magnoliopsida; order Caryophyllales; family Amaranthaceae; genus Beta; species Beta lomatogona. Next base: position 159,495 of record CANSNZ010001081.1, read on the forward strand.
CATCAAATCCATAAATATATACGAAGCATTGGTCAGTGCAAACGGCATTACAATAAACACATAATGACCATAACGCGTCCTAAATGATATCTTAGGTATATCCTTATCAGCGACCCTCAATTGGTGATACCCTGAACGAAAATCAATCTTTGAAATCATACTCGCTCCATTCAACTAATCAAATAGGTAATCTATCCTAGGCAAAGGATACTTGTTCTTAATAGTCACATTGTTTAAGTCCCTATAGTCAATGCACAAAATCATACTCCCATCTTTCTTCTTCACAGAAAACATAGGAGCTCCCCAAGGTGACGCACTAGGCCTAATATAACCCTTATCCAACAACTCTTGCAAATGCGTCTTCAACTCACTCATCTCAGGAGGTGCCAGTCTATAAGGTGCCTTAGATATAGGTGTAGTGCCCGGAGCTAAGTCTATGGTGAACTCAACAGCTCTTGCAGGCGGCATACACGAAATCTCACTTGGAAACACATCCAGAAACTCATTGATGATTGGAACATCCTCGATATTCACTCCGACCTCTTTACTAACATCTTGCACACTACAGAAAAACAACTCACATCCCTTCTTCATCAGCTTCTTCACTAGCATTGCAGAAATGACCCCAAAGTTCTTAGGCTTCCCAAAACGTCGATACGAAGTCAACTTCCCCAAAGGGCTTCTCAACAGTACTTTCTGAGCATCATAATCTATTTTGGCCTTGTAGAAACCTAACCAATTCATCCCAAGGATAACATCTAGGTCTCCCAAATTGAATTCTATTAAATCAGAAAGAAATACACAGTCTCCTATCTTTAGAGGCAATTCTATAAACAACTTGGTACACCTTATGATCTCTCCAGTAGTTATAATAATAGGCAAATCAATCACATCAAAATCTACCAACCCCAGACTATTAATGACAGACGACGAAACAAACGAATAAGTCACCCCAGAATCAAATAACGCTTTAACGAGAACGGAGTTAATAGAAAAAGTACCAAAACCTACGTCGGCAGATCGTCCCGCTTCATTGCGACTCATCACGAACAAATTACCCGGAGTCTTATTTTGGTTGTTGTTGTTCTCACTAGCAGGCTTACTAAAGCTTCCTTGGTTGTTCTGTGCCCCTATAGGCTTCGAACCTTGGTTTCCTGACTGGTTGAACCCAAACCTCCCCTGATTACCACTCCCATTATCATTTTGCTCTTTCTTCTACTTGGTGAAGCACTCATACTCCCTATGGCCCTTCTTCTGGCAGTAGTTACAGGTTACTAGGTCTCCCTTACAGTCTCTACCAGGGTGGTTCTTGCTGCACTTATTATAATGGTAAACTCTTTCAGACTGGCCCTTATTGTTATAGCCCTGACCATTTCTCCCTTGGAAATTCCCGTTCCCATTTCTGTTCTTCATAAAGTTCTATTGATTCCCTCCAGCAATGAAATCCTTTCTCTTCTCACCCACTACAACATTCTTTTTCTCACGCCTCGACTGAAGACCATAAATATGGGTGGCTCTTCCATACACCACATCTAAGGATGCAAAACTCTCACCACCTAACCCCACTTGGATTTCCTCAGTCAAACCTTGCTAAGGTTTACTATAGTACTCAAAGATGGTCATACTCCCCATCCTAAGGTTTATGAACTCCTGGGCCTTTTGTTTCCTCATAAATGCAGGGTAAAACTTCCCTCTTAAAGCCGTAACAAAGCAATCCCAATTAAATCCCTCAACAACACTCAGTCTAGCCCTATTTTCTCTCCACCACAAGTCAGCCTCATCTTTCAGATACAGTACAACTTGACCTACTCTTATACCCTCAGGACAATTCACAGCCCCGAAAATATTCTCAAACTCCCTAATCCAACTCTCTAAGAAGGTAGGATCGGCTTGCCCCTTAAAGTATGGTGGCTTAACTTTGGCTAGTCTTCCAAACATGTCCCCATTAGAATTGGGACGCTCAGCTCTTTCGCGAGTCAAATTCTCCACCAATATATAGGCGAATAGCAGAAGCTAAACCGTTACCATTATTAGCCATTCTACTGCGCGGCCTAAAATTAACACAATTCTACTTTAGGTTTTGATACATAACTTACACGCTATTCTCCATGAAGGTAACATGTGATTGATCATAAAGATCGCATCAAGCCATCAACATACAATTCTCACGAAGTTATAATCATACCACAGAATAACTCATTATCAATCATATAATCATTCATGAATAATATTCTCATCAAGAATAAACACATGTGAGGATCAAATAAAATTCAATCATAACAATAAAATAAAATAAAATATTCCCATTCATGTGCCAAAATAAATTCTTGCTCACTTGGATAACTAAATATTTGCTTTTTACTCCACAAAAGATGCTAGTAACACTTTTCCAATCCATAATAGCTATACTTTTCCCTAAACAAAATAAAGGTACTAACTAAATAAATTTAAACCATTTCTTGACTAATTATCCAACATTTATTCTCAAAGCATAAATAAATAAACCAGGGTAAAACATCATCAGTCTTATCCTTTGATTCCTTGTACTTTTCTGGAGTGAAAACCTTATCTTCAAAATCTTCAACGTCCTCAGTATTATTATAGTAGACATAACTTCGAAATCTCGTAGATCTTCGCATCTTCTTAGGTTGAGGCTCGTCCTCTTCTGACTCAGAATCACTCTCAGGTCTCAAAACAGCATGGTAGATGTCCATCCTGGCCTGTCCCCCAGCACGGTCAAACTCCTGAATAACCTCATCATCGCTATCAGGCATGCCTACTCTTGACACACAACGCATAATGATCTCTAGGCTAGCTATTGTAGCTATCACTGTCAGACTCATATCCTCCATCACACTCATCATCACTCAACACAATCGGGTTGAAGTAGCTCCCTACTCCAGTAGCTTCTCTATCAGACATGACTAAAGATCCTTTAACAGATAAATGCAACATCTACAAGTAATTGATACTCTCACTTAGCGTATGTTCCCAACAATAAACCATAAGCAAGAATAACAAACAATTCAAAGAATAGGAACAACATAAACCAATTATGCGGGGAAGAAAAGCATAAACATGCGGAACTAACTATTTAATGCAGACATATAATATTTCTATCCTATATGTCCATTCCTATACTACTCATCTCTCACAAAATAATAAAGTAAACAAAATAAACTAGAAGTATTAAAATTAATAAATAAATAAATAAATAAGTAATTAGTATATACATTTTTCGAATTTACAAAAAAAGGAAAAAAATAAAAATGAAGAAGTTCGAAATTTTTGAACCAAATAAAATAGAAAAAAATTCGGACATTAGCCTAATTCGAAATAAAAAAATATTCAAAATCTTGAGTCAAAAAAATGTTTCGAAAAGTGATTTAAACAAAACGAATAAGTAGGAGCTTGATTTCTAAGAAATTTATTTTAAGAAACTGGCTAGCTAGGCGCCTAAAAATTTAAAGTTGGCACGAAAGGCCAATAAAACCTAAAGATCCAAGATACCACTTTGTAACATACCGACAATTCTCTATTTTCCAAAATACCTTTTTAATATAAAACTTAGAGAATTATCAAAGCATTATCGCCCATGTGATAATGTATCGGCTTATTCAGAATTTTTGCAGCGGTAATAATAATTAAATAAACTTTGAAAATAGAACTAGGTCAACCCAAAAAGTCAACTCTAAAAGTCAAACCAACATAAAGTCAAAACTCAACCTTAAAAGTAAAAGTCAACTACAATAGCATAAAGTCAAAGTCAAATGTAAAGTCAACACAAGCTCTTAAATCCCGAACCCATGATGCATCATCTTCAAACCTGTAAATGACGATGCACGATTTATCCCGAGAGACTGCTCACTAAATGGGTAATCATTGGATCAACAAGGCATAGCCATGATCAACACATACACAAAAAACACGTTATCAGCAAAGTTGAGCACTACATAGTAAATAAATAAACAAAACTAACATGATACTAACAAACATTAACAAGGGATAAATAATAATATAACAACATTACAGACTACTTTTACTGAACTAAACTCCACAACTGATAGATTAATTATTTTAGATGGAATAGTCAATGCAACGAGTTGTCTAACCAAAACCAGTCTTCAATCTAGAAGACGAGGTACGAGCGCGACTCCGTACTCCCCCGACCTACGATATCGAGGAACCTTTTAAATAAAAATAGGACACTGTGATCAATCCGGTCCCAAGAAAATTCATGGGCTACCACCATGTACTCCAACTTATACTAGTCCAACACTTCAGATGTGCACGAGTCTAAAGCTATTACTATCCATGTTTCACATTACATGATTAATAATTTATTACTTGTTATGACTCACAAGTAGAACAAACAATATAATCATCAAGTAATCATAAACTTCCATTTTTATCTTAGGATCAGATAAGGTGATCAACAACTTAACAATCCAAGAATAATTCCAATATTAAATCCATAACCTTATTTATTTGTTGAACCAAGTCAACAACCAACCAACCTTTCATAGGTCAAATAACCAACTTACCAAATAAGACCCTCGGTCCTCATAAAGTAATTAAATAATCCAAAGGGAGCAACATGATTCAATCATGATCCAAAGCCAACATAAATATTAATCCCTCATGTGAATTAATAAAATAAAGTTCCCAAATCACATATGATTGCATCAATCTTCCATACAAACATAATATCAATCATAACCAACATGGTTCACATAACGGCATAAAACATGCAAATCCTATTTAATAGAAATCACATATGAACTAAAAATAGTTCCCTATACATGATAGTACATAATTCTCATCCTTAGGACATGATTCTAATCCAATCAACACATAGGTATGCATGTACCTTGTGTAGACAAATCGAGAAGCCACTTTCACAACCTTAAAAGTCGCCTAAAGAGAATTCTCCGCCTAAAATAATCAAGATAATCCATAATCAATACTTTATAAATTTCCAGCACTAATAAAATAGTTTAAACCCATCTTAAAAGTGTTTAAAAACCTTTCGCATTATTAAAACTTAAATATTAAAGCCTCCTAGTACTACTATACTAGTTGTTAAAAACCCTTAAAAACTCATACTTTAATCATAATAACTCCATCCCCAACATCCTTTTTAAATTTTCAGCAACATATAATATATTAAAACCCTTTTAAACATACTTAAAATCATAAGATTACTCAATTTGATAAACTATAGTATAGTACTATGATTTTCCGACTCATAAAACCCTAAAAATCCATGCTCTAATAATTTAAAACCCTATTTTAACTTAATAAGTAAATCTGAAATTTTCTAACTTCATTAAACAAATTACATAATCTTAGATTCATAATTAATCATCGAACTATAACTTTTAAACATAAACTTCTTAAAACAACCCTTAAAAATACAAACTTTACATTAAAATAACTTGAGGAGGAAGAAAATAACCAGATAAAGAAGAGGAGGAAAGTCATGACAAGGCGAGAGGGCGGCGTTGCTGTCGCCGACTGCTGCTGCCGGTGATGTGGCGGTCGGTCGGTGGTGGCGGCGCCGGTGCTGCTGGCCAAAGAAGACCGAAGAAGGAGGAAGGGAAAATCGGGGAAGAGGAGAAAAAGAAGAGGGAGGCCGAAAGAAAAGAGGAGAAAGAGGAGAGAGAAAATAAGTGTGTGGGAAATTTGGGGTTTTAGGGGTTTATATGGGTTCCCCTTTTGGGCATAGTAAAAGGGTGATTGGGCTAAAGGTATTATTTAATGTTTGATGATTTAAGTGGTTGAGTTCCTCATGCCCAATTTAAAATCCTTTTTACAAACCCAAAAGTGTTTTAAGCTATTCATATATATTTCAAAGTATGACTAAATAAAATGTTTGACTTCTTTAAATCATTAAATAATTTCTTTGACATTCAAATAGTCAACCTTTCAAGAATAAATCGTTTAAATACTAAAACATACTAATATATATATATATAAAAATATACATTAAAATATATTTATAAAATTCATAAATTTAGGGGGGATTACAGTCGTGCGTCTGGCGCTTGAGCGGTGCGCCACGCGCAACTTAATGCATTTGGTGCACTGCTCCCCGACCGACATGTTTTCCGGAGATTTAAGCTAGGTTTTGGTCAATTTTGACGATCCTTTTTTTTTTTTTTTTCCACGCAATTTTAGACGCAATGCATAATAACGAAAATTTGACAAGTATAAAACAGGCAAAATTCGCAATCACAAGCAAATGTCATATAACATGGATGCAAAAGTTCTCAACCTATGGTCAGGCTTAAGTTCAGGCTAAAAAAGGGACCATGACTAAGAGATTTATCCCGCGCTTCGGACCTTTTTCTAAAAACGTGGTTGATAAGGCTTAATTTTATACATGATTTATGCCCGTTATATTACTTTTTGGTATAAGTTTTGAGACTTATAATAGGTTTTCTTCTTATATTTTAACGTTTTAAGAGTTAAGTTAATTAAGTAATAAAGTTGATTTAAAATATGAAAAATGCGCTCAATAAATTACTTACTTGATTCTACTACTACTCATACATGCTAATTTGGTTATTTAATATTTATAGCATTATGTTTTTACTATGCAAATATTTTGTTTTAGAGTTTATTTGTTTATCACTTTATTGTTTATTTTGTAGGTGACAATTGCAAAGAAGAAAAAAAAAAGAAACAAAAGAAAGAAAAGAAAATTGAGTGGACTTTCTTGGGCCAGACAAACAACACGCAGCCGACAAGTATCACACCCAACAATGGATGGAGAAACAAAGAGCTCTTGTGGGCCAAAGAGACACGGTAGTACAAGAAGGAATTTGGGGTACTAGACCCTAGGTCAACTGTGTCACGCATAAACCCAAGTCTCACGGCAGAGATTTAATAGGGGATATAGAGGGTACGAGGGATGAAGAACGCAGAGCACGAGGGCGAACGAGAGAGTGGGCGAACAAGGAAAAACACTAGCAGTGGACAGAATTTCGACCGGAGTCAACTAATTCATCCATCTTGAGTTTTTTTGTTTCCCTATTATATTTCAATTACTATGTTTAATTTCAATTACTTTATGATAATTACTTTGGTTTATTTAGTTTCAATGTCTAGCTAAATTTCCATGTTCCAGGACTAGATGTAGTCTTTTATTTTCTGGCAATGATTTGAACAAAGTTGTTTGGATGATTTATTTTATTGTAATTTGATAATCTTGTTTTGTTTCATACTATTAATCTGGCCAATTGATTGTATGTTTAAGGTATTGAATTATTAGCGGAAGTGAAAGTTCAATATTAGTTCGTGGGATTATCAAACGTCAAGTAGTATAATCTAGGAATAGTTATACACTTGGGGTGGTCTTTTATATGAATTTCTTGTTCGTAATAGGTTTATATTTATTGTTATGACCACGGAATTAGGCGTAAGATTAGTATAGATACACGTTTTCTACCTTGAAAGAGGAGATAATATATCATAGGAAATTCGATCATTGAAATACAATAAATTTTAATCCTATAACTAGTTTAATTTCATTGTAGAAGGCAATTGGCGAAATCTAAGTCCTAGAACTATATCTCATATTTGGTTTATACCTCTTGTCGAGAATATTTATAGTACACCTGGGTGTACCATGCTCATAGTACACCCAAGACTATTTTCTCCAAATGAGCAAATGAGCAAAATGAGCAAATGATCAAATGAGAAAAATGAGCAAACATTTCTACTCATTTAAGAAAATAAGCAAACACTTTTATTACAAAATGAGCAAATGAGCAAAATAAGCAAAATGCCCAAATGAGCAAACTTGGTGTCAAATGAGCACCTGAAGTTCTAATTAATTACGAAAATGCCCCTGGGTGTACCATGCTCATGGTACACCTGGGTGTAGCATGAGTGGACTCCCTATTGTCTGATGTTTTTAGAGTTAGAATTAGTATAGTTTTTATTTTATTAGTCTAGTTTACCACCACCATTCACTATTTCTGATCGTCTAAATAATATTAGAACCTCTTAGTTTGGTAGTTGATCATGCCTCATTGTGGAAAACGATATCTTTCTTACCCTATATTTATTTTAATTGACCCATACACTTACGGTATTTTCAGGTACTTTTAGGACCAACCAAGTTCTTGGCGCTGTTGCCGAGGAGGCAAATAGTTCAATATCATACTAAGGAGATTCTTACATTAGTTTAGATTTTTTTTTTTAGTTCAGTATGCTTGCTTAAGTTATCTGCATAATTACCCATATTTGAATTACGTTAGTTACACTACTAAGTTAGTATTATATATTTTGTCTTGTGTTCAATTTTTTTTAGTTGCTATCTACATTCTGCCACCATTAGTCATTACTTAGTATATTTTGTTTGTCTTATAGCTTGGTTTTAACGTTTAATTGAAGTTATTATTGATATCCTTAACAGTTCTCTAATCTGCCAGTAGGTTCTCATCTATTTTTTTACAAGTTTATTTATTTATCACTCATTATTTTCAGCAGCTACATATTGAAAATATATATATTATGTCATTATTATCAATTATGTTTTCATTAGCTTATGCCATGTACTAATCGTTTTTTAATTCCTTTTGATCAAGAGATTGAGAGGACTGCTCGTGCACTAAGGAAACAGAAGAGGTTGGAGCAAATATGGAAGCTGGAAGATTTTAATTTGGAGCATCTCTTTTCTGAAGAACTTCAGAATAAACCAGTAGAGATGGGAGATGACAACAATGAAAAGCCTTTACGTGACTACGCAATGCTGAATGCTAGTGGAGCCCATTCAAGTATTGTAAGACCAACCGTTGCTACAAATAATGTTGAAATTAGTTCTGATTTAATTCGTATAATTCAACAAGAACAATTTAGTGGGCTAGATAATGAAGATCCTAATGACCATATGGGTAATTATCTAGAAAAATGTGATACTCTTAAGCTAAATGGAGTAACTAATGATGCCATTAGATTAGAACTTTTCCCCTTCTCTCTAAACGATAAAGCAAAAATATAGTTAAAATCTAATCCTGCTAATTCTTTTACTACTTGGGAAGATTTATCTGGAACTTTTCTTAGAAAGTACTTTCCACCTGGTAAAACTGCTAAACTAAGAAATGATATAACTAGTTTCAAACAGAATGACAGGGAGTCTTTATATGAGGCGTGGGAAAGGTTGAAACATTTACAACGTCAATGTCCTCATCATGGTGTCCCAGATTGGTTGCTTGTGCAAACTTTTTATAATGGTCTAAATGAATCTGTTAGAAGAACTATAGATGCTGCTGCAGGGGGTGCTATAATGAGTAAAATTACTGAGGTAGCTAATAGATTATTAGAAGAAATGGCTTCAAATAATTATCACTGGTCTAATGATCGAAATAAACCAAGGAGAACTGGTGGTAAGTATAAAATATATAGATGGAATAAATATGTTAAATGCAAAGGTGGACAACTTGGTTAATTAATTTACTAAAATGAATAATGTCAATTATGTCTACTACTACTATGACATGTAGTATATGTGGAGGTGGCCATTTAGCTACGGATTATGCTAATATTGAACAAGTTCAATATGTTTCTAATTTTAATAGGCCATCACATAATGATCCCTACTCTAATACTTACAACCCAAGATGGAGAAACCACCCTAATATCTCTAATACTTTAAACCATCAAACCCACTTGGCTTCCCACTAAGACAACCCCAACAAGAAAGTAAACCGTCATGGGAGTTAGCTATTGAAAAACTTGCTAATGTCACATCTAAAAGGATAAAAAAATTGGAAACTAAAGTTGATCAGATAGCTATTTCTAATAGAAATGTGGAAATGCAACTTGGACAATTAGCTAATGCAATTAACTCTAGAAACTAGGGAGCCTTACCTAGTAAAACAGAAGTCAATCCTAAGGAGCAAATCAAAGCCATAACTTTAAGTAGTGGTACAAAGTTATCTGAAGTAAATGACAAGTTTAAGGAGAATATGGAGTTAAAAGAAAATGAGCAAAACAGTGAAGAATCAGTTGAAAAAGAACTAGACTCACCCTCTCCTTCTCCTGTTAAACCTTATGTACCTCCTATCACTTTCCCTCAAAGACTTAAAAAGAATAATCAATTTGAGAAATTTCTGAAAATGTTTAAAGAATTACATATTAATATTCTTTTATTGATACTTTAATGCAAATTCTATCTTATTCTAAATTTCTTAAAGAAATCATGTCTAAAAAGAGAAATTTGGAAGACTATGAGACTATTGCTTTGAGTGAGGAGTGCAATGCTGTAATTCAGAAAAAACTTCCCCCAAAATTAAAGAATATAGGAAGTTTTTCCATTCCTTGCACTATAGGTGATATTAAAATTTCTAAAGCCTTGTGTGATTTAGGTGCAAGTGTCTCTCTTATGCCTTTATCTATTTGCAAGAAGTTAGGATTATATAATATAAAATCTACCACTGTATCTTTGCAACTTGCTGATAGATCTATCAAATATCCAATAGGAATACTAGAAAATGTGCTAATTAAAGTTGATAAGTTTATATTTATTCCTGTTGATTTCATTATTCTTGATATGGATGAGGATACAGAGGTACCTATTATTTTAGGTAGACCCTTCTTAGCTACCGCTGGAGCTAATATCGATGTTAAAAATGGTATTTTAACGTTTGAAATTTGTGAAGTGAAAGTTCACTTCAATATATTCAATTCTTCTAAAAACAATTCACAACTTGATCTTATTTGTAAAGTTGATATAATTGAAAACATGACTAAGAAGAAACATGTAACTGATGCTACTAATGCTCCACTTGAAGTGTGTTTGAGTAAAACAGGTACTCCTCCTAAACTTAAGAAAGCAAAGGTAAGAAATTTTTTTCCTACAATCAAGGAATATCTGTCATGGAGAAAAAAGTTGATGTCAAACACGTCCAAGGTAAGCCCCATTTGATTACTAAGATCGCCAGTAAAGGAGTGACTAACTCCTTGATTGATCCTGGTTAAATGAGACTTGCTTTGGAAGTCAAGCTATTGACATTAAAAGAGCGCTAATTGGGAGGCAACCCAAGCACTTTATTTTTTTTCCCGTTTGATTTTATGCTTGTTTCCTTGTTTTTTATTATTATTTTATTTTGCAGTAGATTTATTAATAAGACATGTCTGACGTCAAGAGTAATCACGCATGTTGCTTCTGCAGTTATCTTATCTAAGAAGCTATAGTTGATCCCCTGCGAGATGTACAGTTTGCTGCTATGTTTTATTTTGTGTCGTGTTCTTGCTTGGTTTTATGTGTTATGCTACTCGTTGATTGTGTTGCATGAAAGATGTCGTCTTACACCACATGTTGTTTCTTTCTAAGGCTCTTATATTGCCACCATTCTTGCTAAAATATCCTCCTTTCCCATATATTTTGAGTATATTCAAACATTGAGGACAATGTTTATAAAAAGTGTGGGGGAGAGGCTTGTGCCTAATGGTGATAGATATGCTGTTTTGGATATGTCCTGTCCAATTTACATAGATTATCATATGAATTTTCACATACTAATATCGATGTCTGACATTGGTTCGAAGGCAATTCTACTGGTAAAACCTCTCGACTGACAAGAAATAAAAGAGTTTTAGAAAATAGAATTTTATCAACATTTCTTTTTTGTCGCAAGTTAAAGGATGTTTTTTACTGAATCGAAGAATTGCATAGTATAATTGTGTAAGTGTCTGGCAAGTGGTAAGATTGGTTCTAAGATATGATTGTGATTTACTTGGTGGACATTTATAACCATATTGTGAGATTTTTTTTGAGCCTTTTGATAGACTAAGACATCTATATTAGTCTTTATTTTTCTCATGAGTGTGTGTGTTAGTTCCTGGTGAAGTATTAACTCTTGAATTTGCGTTGGTTTCTTCGAGATCATATTGAAACATGAGCATACATAAAAATGATTAAGGCATTCGTTTTTGTTGAACCACATTTAGCCTAAGCCACCTACATTATCATATCTCTTTCTAAAGCCCTCTGAGCCTTAAGCCTATTTCTTTTGTTTAAATCACATTACAAGCTTATTTACTAAACACATGACTTTTACCTAATCTTTGTGCTAGTGGAATATATGACATGGTTTGAATGGGGTTGTACGTCATACTTCTATGTGTAGGTGATCCTATTAGTTTTCAATTATGTTCTTTTCAAAAATAAATTATCAAAATGAAATGAAAAATATGAAGGAACAAAAGAAATGACAAAATATGAAAAAAGAAAAAGAAAGAAAAGTTTGATATTTAGAATGAAAATGAGTTCGGGAAGTTTGTTATTAGCTTGATATATATTGCTAACATTTGAGTAATTGGAGTTTTGATTGTGGCCATTATTTTTGACCTTGTTACTGATTGCGTACTCAACTAGTCTTAAAGCTTTTGAGCACCAAATCCCAAATATTTCTTACCCCTTACTTGAGCCTTACATTACAACCTTACTAAAGTCCTTCGATTTTTTTTTGCTCGATGTCTTCTTAGTGGTAGAAAATTGAACGATATGCAAATTTAAAGATGACATATTTCATTTCGAGTCGACTTCTTACGTTTTGAGTGATAATTATTACACCCAAACACATAAGTGAATTTATATTTATTTTTATTTCCCCAACTACAGTGAGGGTTTACCAAGTTAATTACTTACATTACTCAAATCTTGAATATGGTTGTGGTAAGATGTGTTGAAAACGCTAATACATGAATTACTATGCGATTTGAAGAGTTGGTTAATCTTTTGTCTACTTGCTTGCGACGCATGAATACCGTTTTCGAACTAAAATTGTTTCTATAATTGGTTATTTTTTGGGTTTCATGAAAACTTTCAGTTGGGTTGTTTCCGTTACATTAGAATTTGCCTGAAAAGTCAATCATTTTCGAAGTAGAAAAATGCTACTCCAATCTAGTATCTTATATTCACAGATAGATACCTGCATTATATAGTACTAGTTTACTCGAGGACTAGCAAACCTTAACGGCCCGTTTGGTTAGTGGTTATAAATAGTGGTAATGGTAATGAAATTTAGTGTAGATGTGTAAATGAGTTCTCATGTCAATGACCATGGGAATGAAACTTTATCACAAAACATGGGTTTTCCTTTATAAATTTCCATTACCACCCAATACCACCTTCCCAAGTGGTAATTGATAGTAATGAGTTTTTAGGAAGAAAATGAATATCTTGGGATGAAGTAGCATTACCATAAGTAATGACATTAGATTTGTAGTACAAATTTACACTATAATATATTACCATTCCCACCATTTATCGCCTCTTACCAAACGGACCGTAAGTGTAGGGGAGTTGATAAGTGCCTATTTTACATACTTTATACCCTCTTTTACTACTTGTTTTGGGTTTCAATTATACTAATTTTATGAGTTTTCATTATTTATTAGTAGAAAGTATAATTTGCTAGGGAGTAATTATTTATTATTAAATTGGACATTGCATATTATTTCCTACTTTTATTTATCTAATTAAATGGTTAAAACACTTTAATTCTTGTTGCTTATATAGGTACAACTACAAAGTACCAAAGTGGGAGTAATACAAAGTTTACAAGAAAGAAAGAAAAGAAGATAAGTCAACCTAAGACTAATTACAAAATGAAAAGAAAAACAAAGGAAGCCCAATGCTTCCAACAACAACGACCCAACTATTTAAGGAGAAAGAAAAAGAAATCTTGTGCGCCAAAAAGACACGACAGCCCCAAGAGGGAATTTGGGGTACTAGACCCTAGGTCAACGGGCCACGCATAAAAGAAGAAAAGAATACAAAAGCAGCCAGGGAATACAGAGAACGCAGAGACTAGAGGATACAGAAGGAGACGCACAATAGATGAGGAGACCAGGGAACGAGAGCCGACGCGAGAGCAAGGCAAACATTCATCTGATTCATCATATGAATCTGAAGTTTCTTTCTCTCTTCTCTTAGTTTATGCTATTAAATTTCGTCAGTTACTATGTTTAACTTCAGATTTTTACTTTCAATTAGTTCGGTTAATTTAGTTTCGATGTCTAGCTAAATTTCCATGTTTTAGGACTAGATGTAGTCTTCTAATTTTCTGTCAATGGATTGAATTATTGTTGGGTTAGTTTAACTTAAATTACAATTTGATAATCTTGAGTTCAATTGCTTACTTTTGATAAGGGCCCTATCAATTGTATGTTTAAGATATTGGATTATTAGCGGGAGTGAATTCTCAATACTAGTTCATGGGATTATTAAACGCTAAGTAGTATAATTTCAGGAATAGTTATACTCTTAGGGTGGTCTTTTACATGAATTCTTACTCTTAATGAGTTTGTTCTAAATTTTATGACCACGGAAGTAGGCATAAGATTAGTATTCAAATATACGCTTTCCGCCTTGGAAGAGGGGATAATATATATTAGGAATTCGACCATTGCGATCTAATTATTTTACCCTGCAATTAGTTTAATTTCATTGTAGAAGTTAATTGGCGAAATCTAAGTCTTATAACTATTTCCAATATTTGATTCTTATCTAGTGTTCGACGTTTTTAGTGTTAGAATTAGTAGTAGTTCATATTATTTTAGTTTAGTTATTATCACTGTTCACATTACCCGAATCGTCTAAATACACTACAAGAAAAAAGGGTTATAGCAACGGACTAATGGCAACTGTTTAATTAGTGTTGTCTAAAGTGATTTATGGCAACGCTTTTCAAGAACTTTTTTGCACACTTAAAAAACCGTTGCTATAAAAAATTTAAGGCAACAAGTTTCATCAAACATATTTATAGCAACACTTTTTTTTATAAATGATAGAATTAATTGAAAAAAACTTATATTTTTCTTTTTGACATGGCGCTAAACTTTCCCCTAAATTTCTTAATGTTTTTAATTCTAATGTGTGATTAAATAATTGTATACATTTTCAATTTTTTGTCTCAATTTAATATAAAAACAAAACAAAAATCCTTTGATACCGTAATTGTATACTGTATGTCAAGCGAACACTACAAGGAAAAAAGAATTTAACGATTGAACATAAAGTTAGTTGCAAAATTGAACTTTTGCGATCGATAGAGACTAGTAGTTGGTAATTAGCGACTAACTTAATTGTGGTTGCTAATTAGTGGCAATTTTACGACTAAATAAAATTGTAGACACTAATTAGTTTTAATTTTGCGACTACTCCCTTATTACGATGACTAATAAACTACGAGTAGAAATTATTTTGGCTACCAACCTCACCAAATTAGCAACTACACTAAATTAGTTGCAAAACTTTAATTAAAAAAATACATTTTTATTTTTGATTGATAAAACAAGTAAAAACAAGTAAAAACAAGAAACCTATCAAACTATAACATACGACTCACCCTCACACTCTCAAGTCTCACCCAGTCACCCATTCACCCTCACCCTCACCCTCACCCTCTCAGTCGCCGGCGTACTCAACCTCTCACTCTCGACCTCAGTCGCATGTTGAAGTGGTGAGTTTGTCAAATTTGTATTGTTCTAATTCGCTACTACACTCAAATTAGGGTTTAATTTGTTCTGATTTTTTAACGAATTCATGACTTAAATTTGTGTCTAATTATACACGATTTTGTTCTGATTATGTATATCTAAGTTTGTGACAAAATTTTCGTTTTTTTTACTGAATTTGTGATTGTTTTATGACGATTAACTGACTAAATTTGTGGCGATTATGTGTGAAGTTTTGTGACGAATTTGTAAGGTTTTAGGGCCTCTTGAGGTGTGCGGGGTGGGGTGGTTTTTGGGGTTGAGTTTGGCGATTTGAGGTGCGTGGGGTTGGGTGGTTTTTGGGGCTAAATTGTGGTGGTTTTTGGGGCTGAATTGGCAGTAGTTGTGGGGTGGTTTTTGGGGCTGAATTGTGGTGGTTTTGGGGCTCAATTGACAGTTGTTCCTAGGGTGGTTTTTGGGGCTGAATGGGGTTGGTTTTTGGGGTTGAATTTTGTGTTTTCCTTCAGTCTATACTTAACAAAAGCTTAGTTAATGCTGTTCAAATTTATCAAAGAGGCCAAAAATACATGGAATTGCGATGACTTGTTCTCTTTGCTTGAGACAATTTTTTGGGTGATTCTTTTTTCAGTTTGGTCATAATTTTTTCCTCTATCTACCTGTGAAATTTTATAATTTTTGGAGTTTGAGAAAGTATTAAACCGGGTTCGTTTTTGGCAACTAGTCAAAAATCGAGTTAATCTTCCTGTTATGAGTAAAATAAAAACTGCAAACAATTGGCTGGGAATTTCTGGATGAAATTTTGGTCGGTTGTTGTAGATATACAGGGATAGCTTCGTACAAATTTTCATAATTTTTTGAGTTGATTTGATTAGGGTTTTGATCCTCGCACTTCTGTTAGTAAAATAAAAACTGCAAACATTTGGCTGGGAATTCTTGGCTGAAATTTTGGTCGATTGTTGTACACATACAGGGATAGCTGCCTACAAATTTTCAGAATTTTTTGAGTTGTTTTGATTGGGGTTTTGATCCTTGCGCTTATGTAATTCTCCTTTCATATGCTTTGTTTTCAGGCATGATTGGGACAAGTTGAACAACATGCTTTTGTCAGAAGTATTGTGCTAGCTATAATGTGTTAGCTCATTCCCTAAATGTCTCTTGCATCTTTGTTGGTATTGAGTGAGCTCATTGGATTGTGGTTATTATGTGATACAATTAAAGATTAATATTTGTTGCTTGCAAACAATGAAGGATTTATCTTTGCTTGTTTTAATTGAAAGCGGGATATCACAGAACTAGTCTCGTCAGGGTCACTCAGTGAGGACTAGGCGAACAATAAGTGTATAAACTATAAACTTTGCCATTTCCAATAGATATGTACATATATGCAAGTCTTGATTCATCTGATGTTGACAAGAAGCACTAGCATTAAGTTGCATACTTTCCTCTATATACTCTGTAGTTGATACTCGCTTATGTATTAGCTATTATGTTGAGATGATACAATGTTGCACTTTGTACTCACTTTGTATGCTTCTCCAGACTTTGTGAGCACTCTAGATTTTGTAGAAACTTTGCAGAAATGTTTTCATACTTGAATATATGAACCAACCAGTCAACAATCGGCTACAATAGACGAGTTAGTGATTTTTCAGTATCATCTATAACTATTGTAGTAGCATCAAGTAGTATAATTTTAGGAATAGTTACACACTTGGGGTGGTCTCGTTATATGAATTTCTTGTTCGTAATAGGTTTATATTAATTGTTATGACAACGGAAGTAGGCATAAGATTAGTATAAATACACGTTTTATAACTTAGAAGAGGAGATAATATATCATAGGAAATTCGATCATTGCAACACATTAGATTTTGATCTGATAACTAGTTTAATTTCATTGTAGAAGGTAATTGGCGAAATCTAAGTCCTAGAACTATATCTCATATTTGGTTTATACCTATTGTCCGACGTTTTTAGAGTTAAAATTAGTATAGTTCTTATTTTATTAGTCTACTTTATCACCACCATTAACTATTTCCGGATCGTCTAAATAATATTAGAACCTCTTAATGTGGAGTTGATCATACCTCCTTGTGGGAAACGATATCTTGCTTACCCTATATTTTACTCTAATTGACCCGTACACTTGCGGTATTTTAAGGTACTTTTAGGACCGACCAGTGGTCACGTGTAAGACGCACTATAGTTCTCAAGTCAGGAACAAGAGAATAATGCCATGGTTGGATAGGTTTGCTTAAGACTATGATCCAACACTATCGCTCAGAAGCTTTCGAAAGAACAAAGCGCAAACCCCGGGGTGGCCTCACGTATGGAACATGTGCTAATGAGGCAAGAAAGATTGTCCTTATGGTGGTAAAAACAAGGAAAATTCTCTCTAGTAGCCCTGTACTATTGTTTTTTTCTCTTTGGTGGCTTTTCTTATGGGTTAATGTCTCTGATAGCCCTAGATTAATTAATGTTTTAATAAATTAGGATTATTTAATGAAAAACATTAGTTAGTGTTAAAAACTTTAGTCAGCGAGTTAACCTAGATTACATTAAATGACCCCACCCTAATTTTACATCAGTAAGGACAAAAATAAATCCCTCCCTCCTATTCCATCTCTTTGTCTTCCTTCTTCTCTCTAGATCAACCCAGTTGAACCCAAAAACCCAGAAATCATTTACCCGGATTTAGGGAAAAATGCGATGAGAAATTGACAAACCTGGTTAGTTAACAAGAAATAGAGCATAATTTCGCAATTTTAGGGCAAAATTTAGGGGAAATAGAAAGGGGTTGAAGTTGCGTTTGAAGAGGGTTCGAGTTCGAAGAAGATGGAATTTTTTGGGTTCCTTTTGGACAAAGTCTCGTTTTTTTAACTTTGAATAAACTTCAGGTATGGATCTCACCTCCGAATTACGCATAAATTGTCCTAAATTATGTGGTTTTTTTATGCTTTGTTTTTTGTTGTTTAAGTAAGATACTTAATTTGAATATGGCTTAAATTATGTGATAGTTTGCAATATGGTATGCCCTCAATATTGTGAATGTAGTTTGATATGCCCTAAATTTTTGTGTGCCGATCAAATATTCGAATGTATTTCCTGCTCTATGTCAATTTATTTGTCAAGGATGGATGGCAAGTGTGTTGTTGAAGTTTCGGCGTAAGGGTAGGGATGTAG
This sequence comes from Beta lomatogona, assembly GCA_947646795.1. Taxonomy (NCBI): domain Eukaryota; kingdom Viridiplantae; phylum Streptophyta; class Magnoliopsida; order Caryophyllales; family Amaranthaceae; genus Beta; species Beta lomatogona. The sequence goes on from CANSNZ010001081.1 coordinate 178,152, forward strand.
ATGTCTTGGTTGAGGACATTGACAAGGTCATGTTGATTGACTTAATATTAGAATATTGGGAAAAGGCACACAAGGAGAATATTGCATGTCCCAATTTTCCTACATTCACTTACCTTCACTACATGAAACATGTTCAGATAAAGAATGATAAGGACTTGTTGCATATGTTTAGTGTGTTATCTGACAAGAAAGAGATCTACCTTTGGGTTGGAGAGACAGGGAAACCAAGTGTGTTGATCAAATCTGCATTGTCTTTAAGGACAACCCAAATGGAAGAGAGAGTAGAGAGAGCACCCACAACTAATGAAACTACTGAACCTATGAACACGGACCCTACTTGAACCCATGAACACCGATCATACCGAACTTTCTAACACTAATATCCCACTAAACCCACCACCGAACCAATCACAATGAACACCACCCTACATACCTGTGCAACCAAGGAAGAAGCTTACCCCTAGAAGGAGTAACAGATTCATCACTCCCTCAGTTCAGTTAATTGATGCAGAGACCTTCAACACCATAAACATGGATGAGACTTGGTTAGACATACAAGCAGAGAAGAGAATGATACCTAAAGGGAGGGGAGTGAAACAACCAGTGAAGGATAAAGGGAAGGATCAAGTTAGTGAGAGGGGAGTGAAACAACCAGCTAAAGACAAAGGGAAGAAGAAGGTTATTGATAACCCTTGTGAGATTGGCGAAGAAAGAGTTGGTCCTTAGGAGAAGCCATAGGTCTAACAAACAGCTCTCACTAGAAGGCCAATCACCTCACTTGTTGTTTAACACACCTACTGTAGATGAGGTCCCTGTGAGGAAAATACTCAAAAAGAAACTACAACCTACACCACCTGTGCAACTGAAAAAAATACCCAAAACAACAGCTTTGAGGAAGGGCGTTGAGAACCCACCTGTGTAATCAGTTGCTAACACAAACAATAATGTTGGGAGGAGGATGATAATACCCAAAACTGATTCATTAGGTGATGATGAACCTTTAGAGGATGCCTTTTCATAAACTGATGAGCCATATAGTCCTGAAGAAACTAACAACAGTGGGGAGGATGATGACACTTATGAAAGTGTAATTGATGAAGGTGAGGGGATGTCAGATGATGATTATGGATTCATGGTCAATGATAATTTTGACCCACATGAAGAGGAGTGTGGGGATGATGATAATGATGATGATGAGAATTACTTTCTTAAGTTGTAAAACAATGGACAGTTGTATAAAAATGAGGGCTTTGGAATGATAATACTTAAGCCATGGCAAATGTTCACAGATAAATAACATCTAAGAGATGTTGTTATAGATTACTGTATTCAAACTAGGTTTTAAGTCATTGTAACTAGGGCAAATAATTTCAAATATATAGTGACATGCTCATCCCTCAACTGTGAATGGAGGTTACATGCTGGTAAAATCCCTGATGACATGACTTGGGCCATTAGATCCATAAAGAATGATGAACACAGTTGCATTGGGTTAGAGACAAGAAATCCTATGGTTAATCTCAAATGGACTGCTAGGGTTTTACTTGAGGATATAAGAGCTAATAATGACATCCCTGCAAAGGCATTGAACAAGCTCTTGTTTGACAGATATGGTGTTCAAATGTGTCAAAGCACATTATACAGGGTAAGAAAGAAAGCTTTAATGGTAGTACATGGGGCATGACACTTCCTACAGTTTATTACCTATGTATTGTAAGGTAATAAAGTGTATCAACCCTAATTCAACTGCAAATTGTGCATGGAACCCACCAGAAGATGTTAAGAGGCCTCTTGCTTTTGTTTCAATTTTCATCTCATTCAAAGGTGCATTGGATGGAGTTCTTTCTAGTTGTAGGAGTTTGGTTGGGGTGGATGGGGCTCACCTAAAGGGTAATTATGGAGGTGTACTACTATCAACAGTTGCCCTAGATGCAAACAATGAGATTTTTCCATTTCCATGGGCTGTAGTATCTGGTGAAGATGAAGAATCTTGGAAGTTCTTCATATGGTATCTTAAAAGAATTTTGGATACTGGTGGAAGAGGAGATGAAAGGTGCATTATCTCTAATTGGAAGAAAGTAAGTGCAAGTTATTTGTATTTGTCCTTGTATTGTTCTTATTAATGGTTTTTTTATTGCAAATTGTCGTGCCTATGCAAAATAGTATGTTATTCTAAGGCATAAAAAGAGAATGAATCCTATTTTTCGAGTTTCACCCACTCATTTAAAAAATTTTATTTTTTTTATAAATCCTCCCCAATGAAGTCGCCAAATTGTAGGCGTGTTTTTATTTCGCCTACGCGGGATGAGCGCGTATTTGACTACCTCATTGTAAAGGTTTTATTGAAAATGTTTTGAAGTCGCTAACAAGTTTTTAAAGGAAGACTGATAAACCTAATTGGATATCGGGAAACCTTGGGACAAATTTGGGACTTATCCAATGTAGATTTCCCCGTCATGCCTCCATAGATGGTCAATGAACCAAAGATTGAGTTCAGGGGTGAGGGTACGAACACGGTCAGGAACCACTTTGGCCCATTGATGGCCTCAGCTTAATATCGATTCATGTCAAGTTTTATGCAGAAGAACAACCATATAATATTTTCATACACCCTAAAAATAAATTGGTCTAGGTTGGTTCATGAAACACATAAAAAACTATTTTTTAGTGATATGTTTCTTTTTTTACAAGTAAGTATGAGGTATTATATTTCAAACAACAAAGCTATTTACAACTCACAATCCCTCCTCAATCAAACCATCTAGGATTGGCTCCAAGGGAGGGATAAAAAAACAACAAAACTAAAGAAATTAAAGTCACAGTTTATCTCTAGCACTAATTTTCTTAGGCAAACAACTAAGACTCCTAGACTTCACTATATTTTATATGTTCTTTACAGTATGCTCAATGCTATTCACTTTACAAAACCAGTATGCTTCATTTATAATTTTCCAGATACAATAAGCCACAACTTCCAGAGCAGCAGCCTGGACAAGCCTCTTCACTTTGGATCCCTTCCTTGTCCTAGCTATCCACTTAATGATGAGAAGATCATACTCTGATTATAAATACCACACCATTGTTTGATTCTGATCACACATTCCTTGCTGAAATGACAAGTGAAGAAGAGATGATCATGAGTTTCAGCCTGAGCTTCACATAATAAGCATAAGTCATCTTCACATATACCAATTTTATGAAGTTTCATGTAACCATGAGCAAAACTGGTGTTTGGCAAACTCAGCCTTCCCAAACTACCTGATACCATTGCATCTTTTCATACTATCCTGTAAGTTTTATGTAAACATATTGAATTGAATATGTTTGCATTTGCTGAACTTTAGATAAAGTGAAATGACTTTTGAGTATTTCCTTGATATATATTACACAGTTGCCTCAAGTACCAGCTATATGTGCTATTTGGCACATAATCCCACCAAGTATATCTTGATTAATATAGATATTGTGGGCCCACTTCACCCAGAGGTTATCCATCTTCTTCTCAACATGCCATATATACTTTCCAAGGGCTGCTATATTCCATAAGTGAATCTTTCTTACCCCTAGTCCACCTGTAGACTTAGGAGTACACACTTTACTCCATTTAACATAGTCAGGTTTATTGATGAATGAATCCCCTGACCATAGGAATGCTTTCCAGATTCTTTCGAACTCATGAAGCACATGTAATCACAAAGACCTGAGCCTAATATAAATGCATACTGAGAAGTACTGAATTTATTAATTGTACTCTCCCACCAAAAGATATGTTCCTAGTTCCCCATATTCTTATTCTGGCAATGATTTTCTCAGTTAGCTTCTCACAGTCAGCAATTGATATTCTTCCAGAGCAAATAGGCCCACCTAAATATTAACAAGAAGATATTCTCTAACAAAACCAAAATTGTCCAGAGCCCTCTGAACTTCTGCATTGCGCATACCACTATAATACATGGTGGATTTTTGCATGTTTCCTTGTAATCCAGAGGTCTCAGAGAAAAGTTTAAAACCTTTAATAAGTACAAGAATAGACCGAAAATCTCCCTTGCAACATAGGAGGATGTCATCAGCAAAACATAAGTGTGTGAGTGTAGGCGTGTTTTTATTTCGCCTACACGGTGTGAGCGCGTATTAGAATTTGACTACCCCACTGTTAAGGTTTTATTGAAAATTGTTTTGTATTGAAAGAAGTTGCCAACAATTCTTTTTAGGAATAATCATAAACCTAATTGGATATGGGAAAACGTAGGGACAAATTATCCAATGTAGATTTCCTCGTCCTGACTCCATAGATGGTCAAAATGAACTAAAGATTGAGTTCGGGGGTGAGGGTACGAATATAGTCATAATGAACCACATTCGCCCAGAGTTGGCTTCTACTAAATATCGATTCGTTGCAGATTTTATGCCAAAGAATAATCAAATAATTTTTTAAACACCCTAAAAATATTTAGTCTAGATTGGTTCGGAAAACACATAAAAAGACTAATTTATAGTGATATGTTATTATGCAATCAATATTACTGGGAACCTAGCAGGTTGGCCAAATTAATCTGATTAATATTAGAACAGTTCTTTAGGTCTTGATTTGTAAAAATAACATGTGGGATGATAAAAAGCATTAAAGTAGGACAATCATATAATAGGCACATAATGATCAGGCAGGCATATAATAATGCATATAAAATAAATAAAAAGAAAGAAAAAGGTTTAGAATATACAATAGAACGATTTTATACCAAAGATCTACATCATGAAATAAATGATTAGTAACTTCAATATAAAAATAGAGAATTTATTCAAGGACCCTCAGAATTATACCGTGGCTTGGTTCTGCGAGATTGACAACCTTCGAGACGAGCAATAGTGAAGCCTGAAAATCTGAATGTCCGAAAGTAATATAGATTGAATGTATTTGTGTTTGAAAGTATGAGTTTTTGTAGGGAGGTTTTGTAGTTCGTAGATAGATTCGTAAAGTATTCGTCGAGTGTTATGTGAAAAATCCGTTCTTCACATCTGTACGGAAATCAGTCCTATTTATAGGGAAAACGGCACTGCGCCTCACGTGCTGGCTGCGTTTGGCGCAGCTGACGTGGCAAGCGTATATCGTGGTATGACCAATAAAAAGAGTACATGTGGTACGCGCTTTTAAAAAAGATAAGAAAGAAAGTCCGCGTCTCAAGCAAAGAGTCGCGCTTGACGCAGGACTCTACATGAAACAGAAGTCTCAGCGCACTGCGTTGGTTTTTATTGTTTATTTTTTTATATAAACACGTTTTAAGATTTTCTTTTATCTTTAAACTCCGGAAATATGATTTTACGGGATAAAATATGATTCTGACTTAAAAAATATATCTTTTGAAAATATTTATTAATTAAAATAAATCAATTAATTGGGCTTTTCAAAGAATGGGGCTCAAATACAAATAATTATCATGAATAATTAATTGAGTTTTAAAATAGGACTTTAACACTTTTCAAAATGGTTTTGAATGGCTCTTCGGACTGCTCTGCCCTTGGATCGGACCAATTAAGACCATGGTATGTTTCATCATCGGATCCTTAAATGGGGAGACACGATTATGTTTCTATAGAAGCCCCCACTTTGACTGAGGTTCAGAAAACCGAAAGTCAAAGTATATGGTATGGGGACGGAGAACGATTCCAAACGACCTGCAGTTTAGAACTTATCTATAACCGCCGGTCTCTGCAAAACAAAGTTAGTATGCAGGACAATAACTACAAGCAATTTGATTACCTGCAAAAGAAGATGTTAGCAAATTGGTGCAAACAACTCAGATAAAGCACATAGTTATACAAACGAGGCAAACTTAGATTCTCTAAGGATGCACAAGACGCTATGCAAGGATTAAGGTTATGCAAAGCTAAAGGATGACACGTCATGCAAGATCAGGATTATGCAAGACTAGAATGTACGAAATGCAATGCAAGGTCAGGGTTTTGCAAGGCTGCGATGCAAGGTCAGGATTTTGCAAGGCTAGAAGATGTATAGAATGATAGAATGATCAAAATGATTAGAAATAGATTGAATGATTTTCGAAAATCGTTTTTAGTAAACAATCGGGGTTCGTAAACGAGGTCCGCGGATTACAACTCTTCGGGAGTTTGATTTGAATTGGAGGAACCACCACACGTAGGAAGCCCCCACTTTAGGTGAGCTTGCCGTGAATTAGGCATTATGAGCCTTGATTGAAATGTACTTGATCTGATAACGAAATATAGTTAATCTGTCTTGAACTTTGAAATTTTTAACTGGGGATTGCGCTGGGGATTCTTCTTTGGGAAGTTGATATAAGCAAAGTCAAATATCGCCAGAAACCATGGAATTATCGGAGAGTCCTTCAGGGACAAGGAGAGCTTGGAATTGAAAATAAAAAGTTTGAATTTGTGACTCAAATGAATGTAGGTGGGAAAAGGTTTTAACGAGGTTAGGTGCAGACTCGAGTCTATGTCGGGATCTAAAAAGAATTATGCTTCTGAACTCTAGAAAGTCAAATCATTAGACCATGACTAATTTTTATTTTATTGAAGCGGTCGGACCTCGAGATGAGGATTCCTACGTATCCTTGCGGAATCAGACCATTCTTAGTTCTGGATCTGATTTATTTATTTTATTATCATTTTTTTTGTGCCCTAACTTTTGCCTAGGCCTCCCTTTCGGGTTTTCAACCTAGCGGGCTTGGACATACCTTGAAAAAGGAGTTAAGGAAGGGTTGATGGAAGGTTGAAAGGCTTAAGGATTGAAGCTTTGATGATTGTTTAATTGGTTTGGCAAATGTAAGGATCATGGATTTGGATTATATAGGCTAAGATTTTGATGGGTTGAAGGATTTGACTAAAGGGTTAGAACTTGTGTGCAAGCCCCATAGCTTGACTTTTTAATTATTTTGCCTTTGGCTTTTTTTTTTCTCTTTTTTTCATGTGTTTTTTTTTTTTTTTTGCTTTTGCTTTTTTTTTCGCACTTTGAGCTTTTTCACTTTTTATATTTTGCCTGGCATTTTTTTTTGTAATAAGGCTTGCACACAAGTTTGGTTTAGGGTATTGGAAGGTTTGAAGGATATTTGTGGAGCTTTGGTTAATGGAGGGATTATTTGGCTGAGTATCATGGAGATGATGTTTAAAGGATTTTATTTTGGCTAGCGAGAGAGATGGCTTGTGGAAGGGAGAGGGTAATAACTCATGATCCAATGTATGTCCTCTTTTATTATCATTTTTTTATTTCAGATCTCCTTTTATTATTATTAGTCAAGTTCATTAAGTGATTCGGGTTTCATCATTGAATTAGAAGCATAAATAAAATGATGGAAGGCCAATGAAAATAAAAAGAAAATGCGATTGTTAATTGAAAATGAATGACACAAGGCTTATTAGAAATAAAGTCATAAATGACATAAACTCGACAGGAAAGGAAATAAAGGAGCTAGGGAGAGGATTCTCCGACTCAACCTAGAAAACCAACGCCTAAATGACTATGCCCCCGCATTATTTAGGCACTTCCCAAGGGGTTGTCACTATTGCCGACTTTTGCAGCGAGGCGGAATTGGTAATCTACCGTCTTCAACCATATCCCCGTGAGATGATACTTCAAAGTCCAAGCATTGCGATGTCAGATGCCCATTCCTTTGATGGTACTTGTAGTAGGAATTAAGATTCCATCTACTGGATCTCTTCTCCGGAGGAGGATCCGGAGTAGGGCCAAGAGGCTGAAGTGCTCCCTTTGCATGAAGCCAAGTGAAGGCTTCTTCTAGAGATATGCCCAAAGGAGTGAACGTCATTTGAGGTCCTTGATAACCTCTCTTGTCGGTAGTTAGGGCGTTTATATCACTTGCTTTTAGAGGTAGAAAGGTTATTATTACTCTTCTTGAAAGAGGAGTTGTTGTTAGAACCCTTGTTTTTGTTAGCTTGTACCTCTTCTTCAATCAAAGGCCTACCTTATAGAGCTTCGTGAAAAACTCTATGTGTTGGAATTTAATATGGTCCCCATACTTGGGCCGCAGGTTACGGATCACCAATCGGACTTGATCCTCTTAGGATGGCCTGTTAATCATTTGCGCAGCCTTTTCCCTCCATCTTAAGCAAGGTGACACAGTCTTCGTTGGAATTCTGCTTAGTTAATTCCAACTCACGAAGGCCAATGGGAAGCTGAGTATTGTAGATGTATTATTTGTGGAACTCTTCTCTCATGTAGTCCCAATCATTCAGCTTGGCCTTATTCAATGATCTGAACCACTTAGATGGATGTGCATCCAAGGTCAAGGGAAAACCATAAGCAAACAGGTCATTGCTTATGCCCTTGAGAGCCATAGAGATGGAGAAAGCTCTCAAGTGGTCATCGGGTTTTCGACCCCCTTGAATTTTGGGAGGTCACCCAATGTTACCTTTTTAGGGAGTTTTTCCCTCAGTTCAGGATCAATAATGTCATGGCCATGAGCCTAAACCTCGAGCGCAGGAATTGACTGGATCAATTGCTCGAGTTTTTCAAACCTCAAATATGTGTTGGTCTTGATTGGTGATGGAGTGTCGCCTTGCTCGTCCTCTTCAGTTAGCTTCTCCCTCAGTGCCTTAATCTCTTTGTCTTGGTCCTCAAGACGTGAGTTCATCAGTTGAAGTTGGGCCATAATGACACAGAGCTGTTCATTAGTGTCCCTATAACAGCCCGCTCTTCCGAGCTGCTAATGAAACACACTCAACAACCATAAACTAGAATAGCTTTTAATTAAATAAAATCGCAGAGGAAATATATCCTTAATTACACCAATATCTTAACTGAATTCCCAAAACAACGAAATACAAATAATTATTCTCAAAGCTATCTAATATACAAACTCAATCCATAATCTAAATCTTAATCTCGCTTCGGCCACTTCCAATTTCGATCTTTCAATATAGAACCTGCAAATTCAGGGGGAAAATACAAAACAAACAAAATTCCAAAATGAGTGGAAAACTCGTAACATTTACTTCAGCCCGTTATAAACATTTTATTTATCAAACCATTTTCTTTCCGTTACAATGCTAACATAGCTTATTCTCTTAAACAAATCAATGGCAAGTACGGGATTCGGACAAACGCTGCCTCCAAGGTTCGTCATGGAGCCCAGCAATACTACTCCCAAGATTCGTTATGTGGCGTAGCCGACCGTATCAGGTCAAAAGAGTAACCATCCTCCACCCATACCTTACCCACTTTCTATTTTCAGTTCATAAACTAAGCCAGCAAAACAATTGCGTATTTATATTATCGAATGATATTTCCTGAATCAACTCACAACATCATATTCATAACTATGGCCATAGTACAAACTTATTTATCAAAAATTGAACATAAAGATCCACACATGAGGGTATAAGTAAATGTTTTTAGTGAACATAAAAGTTACCTTATACGCAATCGAATTCCTTAATAATACACCACCAAGTATAATCATGGGCAATTGATCGCCAACTCTAACTTGAGCTCCACAATAACACACCTCACAACAATAACTATACAAATCAGAACCACTCATCGATCCTTATACATGGAACCAATCAAACTAACTTTTTCCAATCTAATCTCTTGCAACAATCATTCTTCAAAGAGATACTAATTAAACTAAACCTTACCCACAATAACAATAATTATTAACTATTCTCAAAGTATTATAAAACAAATAAGTAACACCATAACCAATTCCCAATTAAGACATCTAAAATCATAATTCTAATTCTTGAATCTTCAACTCTTGCAAACTGATTCTACATAGCTCAAAATCATAAAAGTAATTTATTGAACTAAACTAACTGAACTTAGCTAACCACTTAATAAATCCCATAAGAAACTGATTTGGCTACAATGATAGGAAAACAATACAAAACTAAATTGTAACTTTCTACATTTGAAAATAATAACATGACTTGGTTGTTTCTGAAACAACAACAACCACCATTGCCCAAACAACAGCCAGCAACAACAGCTCACGGAACCACCACCAACACGCCGGCGTGGTGGCAGATGTGGCGGACCAGATTCGACCAGGGGAACCTTTACATTACTAGATACTCGCAAAAAATTCAACCCTATCATCTTTTATGGAAATCACTCATTTCTCCCTTCCTTTCGGGATTTAATTTCATGAAAATCACCCCAATCCAAATACAAATCCCTCAAATCACACATTCATCAAAATGACAATAATCAATCGAAATTCAGACTAACCATCAAAATTTCAAATTTCAACTAACCATCATACATCACAACAATCACAACTAACAATCAAAATTCATCTAACATTCAAAATTCCAACTAAACCAAAGACAAATTCACATCACATATTCACATATACCGTAACACCCTTAATTTCAAAGACCGAAAAGAATGAAATAATAATATAATTAATAGGACGATGGCGGAAACATCGTCTTCCGGGAATGTCACTACTACAAGATTATTGTTTAAATAACTAAGTGATAAAACCAAACATAATTAAATACTATAAGTAAATTAATTACTTAGATTAAAAATCGAAAAGAGAAAACTATCTCAAACTAAAGAGAAGTCTGAGAACTAAAACCCCCTAATAGATTATTTCTCGCATCTCAACCCGAGCCCAAAAATCAAAGAAAATCCCCATCAACAAAACCTCGCAAAATATACAACAAATATCCACAATCGGTGGGGAGTAACTAGCAGTTCTCCCCGTAACAAAAGCAATCAAAGTACGATTCGTACATAGATTAATAAGAAAGGAAATAATTAAGTCAAGTTAACTACAATATGCATTCACTTCCATATAACTCACAAATAACGCAAATGAATAATAAATAGCAAATGAGTTGGATAAAAAATAAATAAATCATCTCAAGAGTACTTTTAGAAAAATAAAAGTATAGGTAAAACAAGTGTCTCGAGACGAAACCGAACGCTAGTGATTCGCAAATCACTTCCTAAGGTTTGTCGATCGCAATCTCCGGTCGGCCTATGGGCTTACGTTCCCACCGCCCGTGTCTAAGAATGGCCAAACTCCCGATGCGGGTAGAACACGCGGAACTCCCCGACTCTCGGACGACAACAATTAACCCGAGGTGTACCCCTAGTTCGCAAAACCAGGTGGTTGGCGTGTTCTTCACCGGGGGACTACATCTATCCCATCGGATGTTCTTATCTCAAATAAAATCATAAATATCATCAAAGTATCATCCATCTCAAAAAAAAAATATTCGGCAAAAGGGATGCCACCCTTTGCCTTATACCCATAATTCATCAAAAGTAATTCTTCAAAAATCCTCAAAATAAATCACTTACAAATTTTCAACAAATATCTCCCACAATAAAACTTAATCATCTCTAAACATCATCAATGATATTATACTAATTTTTACGGCAAACCACACTTCAATCAAAATACATCACCAATTAACTCTAAATCATATTCATTAAAAGAGTAATAACAATTAAATCATTTTATTCCATAAATCAAACCTAAACATGTGGTTACTCAAATGATGCATACTATATACTACTGAAAATCAGCAACCCAGAATATATTAAATTATAAATTATATCTGATTTACAAGCCCTCAAACAATTTAATAGTGTGTCCTCAATTTCATCACAAAAACACCATAATAATTATGAAACTAACAAATTCGAGCAGTAAAATCACACAAAAATTATCATATGACCCTAATGGCTCTACTGACATGGTAAAATTTTTATTTATAATTTTCGGACTACAAAAGTATTTTTAACAGTTAATATACAGATTCCTCAAATAAGCCATTATAATAATTAAAAATATAAAAAGACGCCCAAAATTACCAAAATTTACATAACATGTAAAAACTCACGGAAATACATACTATTCAAGTAAATTAATTTTTCTGCCTCTACAAATAATTTTCATGAATTAAATACTGACAGAACAGAAATTACAAAAACAGATATATCAATTAATTAAAACAGTAAACAGTAGATAAAAATTATTCTAAGGCATGGAATACATTATACGCATGTAACATGATCTAAGAAAAATGATTTCATCAATTTTAACAGTCGTTCAATAATTATTATAAAATTTAGCCAAAAAGCACAAAATACTAATTAAATCAAATAAATATTAAAATCAGTGCGAAAATTATTTTTCTCTACACAGTATTCACATAGCATGTGTCACGTATGTTCATGTCAAATTTCATCAAAAATCTCATACAAAAAGTATTTTAAACAATTCCTAACGTAGTAATCTAATACCGAATAATACCCTAATCACTATGGTTCTAAGATAACAACTAGTTACCTGGATCGTCGGGAGGAGAGCTGAGTCTAAAGAGACAATCACGAGTTAAGCATGCAATCCAAATCCTCTTCTAACCCCCAAGGCATAACGAACGAGAATTGTAGCAACAAGACACTAGGCATTTCTTCTTGAACGTTGAAAACTCTTGTTTCGCACTGCTCTATTACGACCATGATTACCGATGATCAAAAGCTCAGATTAAAAATCGCTCCGGTCAGAATGTAGAACAAGACGTTATAAACGTTGTGTGTCCAAATTTGAACACGATCTAACGGTTAGATCTCCGGCTATGGTTATTTTCGTGAAGGTGCGACAGAGAAAACCGGGTTGAACCTTTCTCTTCTTTTGCTCTTCCTTTTCTCTCTTTCTTTCTTGAAACGGTGGGGGGTAAATGAGAATGATGCTGCTGAACTTCTTTGAATAAAAATCAGAATTTTATGGATGTTTAATAGTTGAAATAAAGGGTTTTAATGAAGGAGAATGATTAGGGGGCTTACAAAAGCAACAAAGAGTCATGAGAAAAACAAAAGAGAAAAGAAAAGGAGAAGGCTCCCTTAATCCTTCACTTGGCCGGCTGCCCCAAGCCCAACACCCACACAAAACTTTCGCCCAATTCAACAACGATCCATGCTCCGAAAGCCCGATACGCGATAAAACGGTTAATTCCTAAATCGCGCCTAAACTTTGAACATACTTAATAATAAAAATAATTCTAATAAATTATATTATAAATATAAATATAATGCACACACTAACACACCATATAATAAAATAATAATTCGCTCCCAAATTATAAAGAATAAAAATCATTGATCTAGAGAAAATAATAAATAATTTATTTTTTTACGAAAAGAATATCATTTTAAAATAAACTAACACCAAAAAATAAAGGGTGAAAATTACGGGGTGTTACAAACACTCCCCCTTAAAAGAGTTTCGTCCTCGAAACTTCAAAACAACCAAGAGACAAAAGAAAGTATTCCAGATAAAGAACATTAAGAGAACAAAAATCAATGGATTTTAGTTAACTAAACAACTTTGCAGGGTATAAAATTTGATAACTCAAATAATATATAATTTATTTTGGAAGACCAAAGAGTTGTAGTAAAGAAGCACGGTAACAACCATCATTTATACAATATGAAAGAATCAAAGACAAGTGAAAATTTAAGGTAAAAACGTTTGCACAATAAACTATATGTAATTTTGTAAAAGAAGCAAGAATAAATATTTACGTAAAGTTATCAAAGAACAAATCCGACCATACATAAGTATTTTTAGAAAAGAAATGAAGAAGAAAAAGTTCGTAAATAGATAGTCAAACCAATTTAAATAGAGCTATCCACACGGGCTTATACTCCACTTAAAGAGATAAGAGCACTTTAATAAAGAGTAGCTAGCTGCTTTATTAAAGTACCAGTTACGAACACAAGTCATGACATATGTTATAAGAGCGTACGCCTCCTAAACATATATATGAAAATTAAAGTTCGCAAAAGAAATTGAAAACTTTAAAATAAATTTCACAACGACGAAACACTAATAATAAATAGGCAATAAAGTAATAAATTATTAACATCAATTATAAAATTTGCTAAGTCGACACAATTGTGCATGGAACCACCCATTGCAATCTAGTATCAACAAAACAATATTTGAAAGCCAACTTATTAAATCGACATTAGAGTTTACTGGAATCACCCAATGTAAACTTAATGTCAACTCAAAAAGGAAATTAAATCAAAACAGATAAAATGCGTCAACTTATCAAATTGACATACAAGTCACAGGAATCACCCATTATGACTCAATATCAACTCAAACAAGTTTAAAATTTAGACTTATTAAATTGACATACAAGTCAAAGGAATCACCCATTATGACTTAATATCAACTCAAACAAGTTTAAAATTTAAACTGAGTATATAAATTTCCTTTCCAAATAATATAAAACAGATCAGTCAAAATCAGAGAATTAAATAAGAAGTAATGAAAACAACCAAAATTTTGCTTTGAAATTAGAAAGCACTAAATATTTAAACAAGAACAACAAATAGTAAACGAGATCATTTCACGAATTTGAGTTCGAAAAAAAATAATGCTAATAAGAAAAGTAAATCAGTAAGTAAAATAAAAGTTGTTGAATGCTAACCTTTAAAACAAAATAGTTTACATCTACTTTTCAAACTAACACCAAAACAACTCATTAGGGTACTTTTATTTTCAAAGACTACAAAACTTATTACCATAATTAAAGGCTAAATAAGGATTAACATGAAAAATAAAAATATTAAAAGGAATAATATTCAAAGACAAGAAGAGAAATTTGAGGACAATTGAAATCAAACGCTTTTTCAAAAGAGTATGTGAAAATATTAACAATAACAAAATTTGAAAGTCAGAAAATAACTCTAACATAGGTATGAAGTTTATGAAGTTCAAAGATCTAAAATATAATTTGGAATATAAACTCAAAGTAGAAAGTTTTGTAAATAATAAAACAGATACGTAGTACTCACATAAAAACAACACTCAATTGAAAAAGAACAGAAAATATATATTGTCTCACATAATAACATATACTAACAAGCATCTAGCAAATAAAATAAATGCAATGCAACACACAACACTATATTAAAATAAAATTAAAGTTTATTTCTAAATTGCAAAACACAAAACAAATTAAACACAACTAAACCGAGAAGGCTATAAATTACTTCGCTCGCTGCGCACTCCGATAAAAGAGAAAATAAATTCCATGCAAGAGGCCCCGCAAATAAGATTAGAAAATTTGGTAGACTAATTCCACCAATAATACAAATAACTATACATATAACATATGCTCTATAAGCATGAGAGCACATCACATTCCCATAAGGCTTCCCTTTACTTACTCTACCCATCACACTCTCATTATAGTGAAACAACTAAACTTAATTCTAAACAAATTTTATATCCTATGGCTAACTAATAATTCTAAAGAATCATTAGCAACTCTTTTTTTAGAGTTTAAAAGCGTTTTGCTCGATACCAACCGTAACACCCCTGAATTTCAAAGACCGAAAAGAATGAAATAATAATATAATTAATAGGACGATGGCGGAAACATCGTCTTCCGGGGAATGTCACTACTACAAGATTATTGTTTAAATAACTAAGTGATAAAACCAAACATAATTAAATACTATAAGTAAATTAATTACTTAGATTAAAATCGAAAAGAGAAAACTATCTCAAACTAAAGAGAAGTCTAGAACTAAAACCCCTAATAGATTATTTCTCGCATCTCAACCCGAGCCCAAAAATCAAAGAAAATCCCCATCAACAAAACCCGCAAAATATACAACAAATATCCACAATCAGTGGGGAGTAACTAGCAGCTTCTCCCTTAACAAAAGCAATCAAAGTACGATTCGGACATAGATTAATAAGAAAGGAAATAATTAAGTCAAGTTAACTACAATATGCATTCACTTCCATATAACTCACAAATAACGCAAATGAATAATAAATAGCAAATGAGTTGGATAAAAATAAATAAATCATCTCAAGAGTACTTTTAGAAAAATAAAAGTATAGGTAAAACAAGTGTCCGAGACAGAAACCGAACGCTAGTGGATTCGCAAATCACTTCCTAAGGTTTGTCGGATCGCAATCTCCAGTGTCGGGCCTATGGGCTTACGTTCCCCACCGCCCGTGTCTAAGAATGGCCAAACTCCCGATGCGGGTAGAACACGCAGTAACTCCCCGACTCTCTGACGACAACAATTAACCTGTGTGTACCCCTAGTTCGCAAACCAGTAGTTGGCATGTTCTTCACCCGGGACTACATCTATCCCACCGGATGTTCTTATCTCAAATAAAATCATAAATATCATCAAAGTATCATCCATCTCAAAAAAAAAAAATATTCGTCAAAAGGGATGCCACCCGGCCTTATACCCATAATTCATCAAAAGTAATTCTTCAAAAATTCTCAAAATAAATCACTTACAAATTTTCAACAAATATCTCCCACAATAAAACTTAATCATCTCTAAACATCATCAATGATATTATACTAATTTTTACGGCAACCACACTTCAATCAAAATACATCACCAATTAACTCTAAATCATATTCATTAAAAGAGTAATAACAATTAAATCATTTTATTCCATAAATCAAACCTAAACATGTGGTTACTCAAATGATGCATACTATATACTACTGAAAATCAGCAACCCAGAATATATTAAATTATAAATTATATCTGATTTACAAGCCCTCAAACAATTTAATAGTGTGTCCTCAATTTCATCACAAAAACACCATAATAATTATGAAACTAACAAATTCGAGCAGTAAAATCACACAAAAATTATCATATGACCCTAATGGCTCTACTGACATGGTAAAATTTTTTATTTATAATTTTCGGACTACAAAAGTATTTTTAACAGTTAATATACAGATTCCTCAAATAAGCCATTATAATAATTAAAAATATAAAAAAGACGCCCAAAAATTACCAAAAATTTACATAACATGTAAAAAAACTCACGGAAATACATACTATTCAAGTAAATTAATTTTTCTGCCTCTACAAATAATTTTCATGAATTAAATACTGACAGAACAGAAATTACAAAAACAGATATATCAATTAATTAAAACAGTAAACAGTAGATAAAAATTATTCTAAGGCATGGAATACATTATACGCATGTAACATGATCTAAGAAAAATGATTTCATCAATTTTAACAGTCGTTCAATAATTATTATAAAATTTAGCCAAAAAGCACAAAATACTAATTAAATCAAATAAATATTAAAAATCATGCGAAAATTATTTTTCTCTACACAGTATTCACATAGCATGTGTCACGTATGTTCATGTCAAATTTCATCAAAAATCTCATACAAAAAGTATTTTAAACAATTCCTAACGTAGTAATCTAATACCGAATAATACCCTAATCACTATGGTTCTAAGATAACAACTAGTTACCCGGATCGTCGGGAGGAGAGCTGAGTCTAAAGAGACAATCACGAGTTAAGCATGCAATCCAAATCCTCTTCTAACCCCAAGGCATAACGAACGAGAATTGTAGCAACAAGACACTAGGCATTTCTTCTTGAACGTTGAAAACTCTTGTTTCGCACTGCTCTATTACGACCATGATTACCGATGATCAAAAGCTCAGATTAAAAATCGCTCCGGTCAGAATGTAGAACAAGACGTTATAAACGTTGTGTCCAAATTTGAACACGATCTAACGGTTAGATCTCCGGCTATGGTTATTTTCGTGAAGGTGCGACAGAGAAAAACCGGGTTGAACCTTTCTCTTCTTTTGCTCTTCCTTTTCTCTCTTTCTTTCTTGGAAACGGTGGGGGTAAATGAGAATGATGCTGCTGAACTTCTTTGAATAAAAATCAGAATTTTATGGATGTTTAATAGTTGAAATAAAGGGTTTTAATGAAGGAGAATGATTAGGGGGTTACAAAGCAACAAAGAGTCATGAGAAAAACAAAAGAGAAAAGAAAAGGAGAAGGCTCCCCTTAATCCTTCACTTGGCCGGCTGCCCCAAGCCCAACACCCACACAAAACTTTCGGCCCAATTCAACAACGATCCATGCTCCGAAAGCCCGATACGCGATAAAACGGTTAATTCCTAAATCGCGCCTAAACTTTGAACATACTTAATAATAAAAATAATTCTAATAAATTATATTATAAATATAAATATAATGCACACACTAACACACCATATAATAAAATAATAATTCGGCTCCCAAATTATAAAGAATAAAAATCATTGATCTAGAGAAAATAATAAATAATTTATTTTTTTACGAAAAGAATATCATTTTAAAATAAACTAACACCAAAAAATAAAGGGTGAAAATTACGGGGTGTTACATATACGTAAGAAAGTTACCTCGAACCGCCGATTTGAAGTCTTGAACGGATCGACTTCGTGTCTTCATCGACCGATTTGATTTACCGTTCTACCGAAGATAGCAAAGCTACCATTAGAGAGGAAAGAGAAAGAAAGTTAAGAGGAGACTCACAAAATTTAGGAGTCACAAAGTTTAGGGATAGATTTATCTTCTAACAATCAAATTTAAGCCTAAATTTATCTCAGATTATATTTGTTCACTCAATGGAAAACGTTTTTACAGCAAGGCCGAGGATCGAGGAAACTCACCATTTTCTCCGACACTCCGACGGAGACGACGACTACCTACGACGTAGGACCGACGACGACGACCAAAGCAAGCCGATCGCATAGTGAGAAGAGGCGATCGCATGCCTTTCGATTTACACTCATCAATAAACTGCTTCGATACTTTCTCAAATCCAAGCTTCTCCGCAACATCACTATCATGCTTTCCAACTTCTACAACCGCAACAAAATCAAACACTTATTAATCACTCAAATTAAACACAAAAACAAACAAAAACGCAATGAACAAATTAACAAAAATAATACGAAACCCGAAGCGTGAGCGAAATACCTTGAGAAGAGAGAGAGAGGAGAAAGAGTGACGGCCATTGAAAGGGAAGAGGGAGGCGGCGAAAGAGGAAGAGATAAGGTCAGCAGAATCGAATGTTGGCGGAGAAGTGAAAAATTAGGGTTTTAGAAGTTTTGGCGATGGAGGAAAGAGAATCGCGACTCGTAAATTGAGCGAGGAAGAAGACGAGTTGAAGCTAAGGAGGTTGGAGAGAGTGAAAATGTCGAATGAAACGGCGCCGAGGAGTTTAGGTCTCCGATTTTTTTTGCGATTTTTTTGAATTTTTTTTTTTTTTTTTTTTTGAAAAAACAGGGGTAAGCACGTGCTACCCCTTGTTACCACGTGGCTCCGCCACCGGTGGCAGTGACAACCACACCACAGAGAGCACAAGAGACAGAGAAAAAAAAGAACACGACAACATGACAAAGTCGCAGCAACCACAACAACACAACGCTGGCAAGAACAACAAGAAAGGAGAGAGAAAGAACACAACCACAAAATCAGCAACGATGACGTATCACCGACGAGGTAGCACCGCAAAGATCCGCACGCAGAGGAGCAAAGAACGAAACAACAAAGCAGCACCTGCGGCGGCACAACAACGAAGAGGAAGAGAACGAAGGAGCGGCGGCAGCAGCACCGGGGCTCCGACGAGCTGAGGCGGTCGTGGAGCTGGCGAAGAGAGAGATAGACGGGATGGGGAAGGGGTTTCACCGGGACAAAAAGGGGTTAAGGTGAGAGAAAGTGTAATGGGTTTTGTTGTCATTGACCGACAAAATAACAAGGCGGTGTGATGGTTCGAGACGGAAACCGACTTTGGTTTCCTATTTAGCCAAATACCGCTCCACTAATTTCACACAAAACCCAAAATCATAAAATAATAATATTAATAATAACTCATAAAATTAGATAAACAAATATATTATAACACGACAATTAAAAATCATACTCCAAGCCAAAAAAATAAGAATTTTCGGAACATAATTAACTTAATAAATATAAGGAAAAATTGATTATAATAATCCAACCTTTGGGCCGTTCGCTCAAAATAATCCAACCTTTTGATTATTATTTAATAATCCAACCTTTATCCCAATCCGCTCATAATGCATCGTGGCCTGTTGAAACAAAGTTGATGACCAGGAGAATGGGTTAATCTGCACACGTGTCTTGCTTCCGATTCGTTGTGATTTAATTAAATAATTTTTTACTACCCCATCCCTCCCCCGCCCACCAACCGCCACCCCTTCCTCCCCTTCCCCACCCACCGCCACCAACCCCCCAATCCCCACCCCCTTCCGTCCCTCCCCTCAAGCCACGAGCCTGTCCGTGGGCTTTATTGTTCACCCCCACCTCCGGTCACCGCACCGCCCAAGCATAACAAGAAGAATACCGGCGCACGACCACCACTACGTCTCTCGGCCTCCACTCTCCTCACCACATCCACGCCCACCAACCCATCTCCGCGCGCCCCACCACCCCTCCCGTCCCCCGCATTCCAAACGGCATCTCATGCCTCCCACCTAACCCAGGTGCGCCCTCCTATGTCCTCTCATCGCGTCCGCAACCACTCGTCGGGCACGCATACTACTGGGGCCTAGCTCACCGCCATCACAACCCGCCCAACACAACGCCATCTTCCCGTCTTCTCGGCGCGCAGGGGCTGTTAGCAAAGGGGTGGGGGTGGGGCAGAGGAGTGGGGATGGGGGTAGGGGATCGTGAGCAGGGGGTGAGGGGTGGGGGGTGGGGATGGGGTGGTTCTTCATGACCGGTGAGGGAGGGAGGGGAGGGAGGGAGAGGGAGAAAGGGGAGGGAGATTAAAGGAGAAAATGAAAAAAAAAAAAAATTACCATTCCAACAGGTTACCGGCCTCACGTTGCATTATGAACTGATTAGGATAAAAGGTTGGATTATTAAATAATAATCTAAATGTTGGATTATTTTGAGCTAACGACCCAAAGGTTGGATTATTAGAATCAATTTTTCCTAAATATAATTAGCATTTAATAAGCGCCTTTATAAATAGGGCTATTACGCCTCCCATTTCGATGATGCTTCGTAAGAGTCAGAGGATTCGCCTGGGAAATGTGAGGATGCGTTTGACGAGTCTAGGAGTAGGTCGACCTTGTTGCCTCTCGTCGGATGTTCCCAAGTTATAACATCACGACTTGTCCCGAACAGAAATCGAATGGACCTCGTAAATTTTTAGAAATGATGCTTTCAGAAATGAGAAATGGAAATGAAGGATGGAGAAATGGAAATGAAGATGAAAGTGGAAATGGGGATGAAAAATGGAGGATGAAATGGAAGCGGGAGATAGTTAGAGATGGGTATGATTATGGTTATGGTGGTGACATGGGACTAACTATATGCGAGATGCAAATGACTGACCGGACTGGACTGGACTATGCAAGTAGACTTGGACTAGACTTGGTAAAATAGACTAGGCTCAAAAGGATTGTCTATGTTAGTTTCGCTAAAGCTTAGGGAAGGAATCCGCTTCGCCATTGTTGATTTTGGAGTTGCTATAGATGTAAGGTAGGAGTTGCTTCGCTAAACTCGTAGGGTGCCTTTATGGTCTTAGGGATAACTAGCTTCACTAGATCAATGGGTGCGCTTAGGGTCTTAAAGGGATGACTAGCTTAGCTAAATGAAGCGGGTGCCATTATGGTCTTGAGGGGTGACTAGCTTAGCTAATTCAAAGGGTGCCGTTAAGGTCTCACAGGATGACTAGCTTAGCTAAGTCAAAGGGGGTGTCGTTATGGTCTTATAGGGATGACTAGCTTTGCTAGGTCAAGGGTGTCGTTAAGGTCTTACGGGGATGACTAGATTAGCTAGGTCAAAGTGGGTGCCCTTATGGTCTTACATTGATGACTAGCTTAGCTAAGTCAGAGGGGTGTCGTTATGGTCTCATAGGGATGCTAAGCTTCGCTAGACTTAGTGGTTTGGACTTCGTCCTATATGGATTTTGAATTGGACTGGATTGACTTTGGAAATGAGTTGGGCCTTATGTGGACTTAATTTTGGACTTAGTCCTATATTGATTTGAAGTTAGACTTGAAAATGCACGTGGGCTTGATATTGGATTGGAACCAGAGTTGGATTGGCCTTGGACTAGGATTGACATAGACTAGAGTTCACATAAAGATGCAAATCGGCCTATGTTTTAACAGGGAGCTAGACTTATATGGGCCTAAGATGGACTCTAATGCTAACGGGCCTAATATGAATGCATAGACTCGAATTAGATGGACCTTATATGAATGCAAAATGGAATCTAATGCATATGGGCCTAGAATAAATGCAAGATGAATTGAATGGAATCGATTAATTGGATTGAATGGATTGGATTGGATCGTGAAGGTATTTGGAATGGGCTTAGAATTTTCGAAATTCATTTTTGAAAGGAACCCCTTGCTTTTATCTTTCGTTAAGAAAAGATGATGGATTAATTTTGGAAAATATTTTTTTTTGAATGTCGCGGTATTATGATGATTAGTAAATATTTTCGAACAAGGTAGGATGAATATGGTGTAGGATTGATTTTGAAAAATGTAAGTTTTTGAAATTGATTGAATATGGTAAGGTAGGATTGACAGGGAAGATTAGTTGAACAACAAGGACTCTAACTCTACAATGACCCTTTAGATGCACTTTTTTTTAGGATAGACTTGACCTTGCATGAAATGATTGATTTTTGAATGTTTGATTAAGTTAGACCCTAGAATGACCATGTACTACGCGAATAAGATAGACAAACATAGGACTCAATATAGGATCAACCATTACGACGAGTAAATTACGGGAGTGGTGCGCCAGGCGCAACTTAATGCGCTTGGCGCATACTGCCCGACACGTTCGTGGGATTTAGGCGACGTATTGGCCGATTGAAGAATTTTTGTTGTTTGTTAGAAGCAATTTTAGGAACGACGCATAATAATAACAATTTGACAAAATAATAGGCCCAAAATTGCGATCATAGGCAAATGTCATATAACATGGATGCAAAAGTTCCGACCTAAAGTCCAGTTCTATGTTTGAAACTATTGGTCGAGTTTAGGGTTCGGTCCCGAAAAGGGTCCATGACTAAGAGATTGATCCCACGCTTCGTACCCCCGCTAAAGAGGTGGCCACGTGTAAGACCCTCCGAGCAAAAGGTTAGGAACAAGAGAACAATGCCATGGTTGGGTAGGTTTGCTTATGACTAAGGTCCAACACTATCACTCAGAAACTTTTTGGAAGGACAAAGCGCAAATCCCCTGGGAGTGACCTCACACATAGAACATGTGCTAGTGAGGAAAGGTAGATTGTCCTTATGGTGGCTGAATAGTAGCCATGCATATGCAAACTCGTATATTATTCTAAGGCATAAAAATAAGAATGATTCGTATTTTCAAGTTTCACCCACTCATTTTAAAATTTTTTTTTTTTAAATCCTCCCCAAGTGAAGTCGCCAAATTGTAGACGTGTTTTTATTTCGCTCACGCGGTGTGAGCGTATTATTAATTTGACTACCCCACCGTTAAGGTTTTATTGAAAATTGGTTTGTATTTAAAGAAGTCGCCAACAATTCTTTTTTAGCAAGAATCATAAACTCGATTGGATATGGGAAACGTAGAGGACAAATTATCCAATGTAGATTTCCCGTTCTAACTCCATAGATGGTCAAAATGAACCAAAGATTGTGTTCGGCGGTGAGGGTATGAATATAGTCATAACGAACCACATTCGCTCGTAGTTGGCCTCTACTAAATATCAATTCGAGCTGATTTTATGCCAAAGAATAATCAAATAAAGTTTTAAACACCCTAAAAATATTTAGTCTAGATTGGTTCAGGAAACACAAAAAAGACTAATTTATAGTGATATGTTATTATGCAATCAATATTACGAGGGAACCTAGTTTGGTTGTCCAAATTAATCCGATTAATATTAGAACAGTTCTTTAGGTCTTGATTAGTAAAAATAACATCGTGAGATGATAAAAGCATTAAAGTAGGACAATCATATAATGGCATATAATGATCCGACTGGCATATAATAATGTATATAAAATAAATAAAACGAAAGAAAAGGTTTAGAATATTAAAATAGAACGATTTTATACCAAAGATCTACATCATGAAATAAATGATTAGTAACTTCAATATAAAAATGTAGATTTATTCAAGGACCCTCGGAATTATACCATGGCTCGGCCTGTTTGCGAGATTGACAACCTTCGGGACGAGAAATCGTGAAGCCCGAAAAATCCGAATGTCCGAAAGTAATATAGATTGAATGTATTTGTGTTTGAAAGTATGAGTTTTTGTAAGGGAGGCTTTGTAGTTCGTGTGAGATTCGTAAAGTATTCGTCGAGTGTTATGTGAAAAAATTCGTTCTTCACATCGCAAGTTCGGCCGCTTGTCCAACAAGTAAGCTGTAGGCTTAGCTTCCTTGTCGAGCCAGCAGAGTAGTATCTCGTGAGTGTTCTTTAGATGGAGACTTGTGCAACAATGCTGCAGATTATAGCTTGATTCCCGAGCCTTGGCTTCGCTCCCGAACACTGCCTCGAGGACCCTGCGGAGGTCTTGGGTGGTGGTTCCCCTCAGATGCTTAAGTCGGTTAATAGGGAGTTGTAGAGAAAAGTAGAAGATAGAAAGAAAATGAGAGAGAATTTAATAGATGGCTTTACCTTGTTTGCATTGAATGTGTTTTCTCCGATTTCAGGGTATTTATAGTGATAGCAAGTTGGCCAGCCTAACCTTAAAAGCTGACTTGCAATAGTGGCCTCCGATTGGGCGAGGAATCGGATCATGACATGTAGGCAGAACCATGGTAGAGGATGTCTATTAACCACTCCGCTTGACCATTTTAGCCTTTGTTGAGCTCCATGTGGGCCGAGAGAATTCGATCCTTTTACCCAGCAGAGTATAGCCCGGAGATTAAGTCTTATTTTTTTTTTAACTAGGATGACACGTGTACGGCTCACAGTGAGCCCAGTAGCCGTCCAAAGGGAAACGTTGATATTTAGCTGTATTTGCCCCTAAAAAGGAGGTTTCTTTGTTGGCCCATCTGGCCCATTAATGCCCTTTTACCCGAATTAACTTTTCTTGCCCGTCCGTGATTCTGACAGATTATACGAAAGTAAGCTATTTTCAAAATGAAGGAAATGGCCAGCGCCCTTTCTTGTGCTATCCCGGTCATTTAAGTAGGAGAGCTCACTTTTGGTCATTCTTGGCCGGTACTTGTAGTTTCTTATCCTACATAAATATCCTTGGTGTGAAAACATTCAATCATTTACCACTTGAACAAATTTTTCTAGAGAGAGACTGCAATTTTCTAGAGAGAGAGAGAGAGATCGTCCAGCTTCTAAGCATCCTTCACCAGAATTTCCCCGAGGCCGTTAACTTGCGGGTCATCGTTTCTTTGATCCTTTTATTCTTCTTTATTCTTTATTTTTCTTAGAAAATCAATAAAATGGAATCATCTTCGTCAAATAATCCTAGCCGACCAAGAGCTTGTCTTGACCCTAGAACCGATACTTCTTCTTGAGCGCATTCTAGAGTTGGGCCCTCTCTTACAGTAAAAGTACATATTTTTTCATAGTTTGGCCGAGAAAATCAGACGACCCAATCTTTACTCGTGCAGGGGTAATCATGGCGCGCGTCAAGCAACGCGAAGCCCGTCTAAGGCTTTAAGCAATAATCCATCAAACAGCTCGGATATGGAGAATCGGCCGGGCGAGTGCAGGGTGAGCGAAAGAGAGGTCCAAAGTGCTCGAGTCTTTGGACGAGGCCTCCACTTTGACCATGAGGCGTGGCTTGAGAAATAAAACAGAAACCGTACTTCGGCGGGACGCCGTACGGAGGAGATCGGCTGAGGTAATGTGGTAGCGATCACAGAGAATCCGACGTGGCCTACACCACCTCGTCGGGGAGATTCCGAGCGTTTAGGTCCCTTTGACCACTGGCTTCATTTTAGTTTAGTAAGTGGTTAGAAAAACTAGGACCCGAACCTAATTTCTTGTCGTCTTTCATGCCCATGCCGGGCTTCTCCTTTGTCATTCCTTGCGATGCGACGATCCTGAGTGCTCCCGGGAGCCATTTAGTGGTTTATAAACTAGCCATGAATCTTTGGCCCGTAGGTTTCCACTTCCGACCGCCAGAGCAGTCTTTGCCCTTTTCCACATCGGCCATAACCAGCTGGCGCCGAAACGCTTAGCCTGGCAGATCACGACGTTTATTGCCGTGCGAAACTCACCCTTGACCTAGCCACCTCCCTTCAAGCCTTTACCCATATCATTATGCGTCCAAGGTACAGGGCTATGGACAGGGCATGGCTCGAAGCATCGGCCCGTCCGAGGCCCCCATGGCGGCTTGAGCTCGTCAAAGATGCACGATTGGAAAGCCGACTTAAATGCTTTTACGGGCGTCGTGACCCATGTCACAGAAATACGAGATGACCATAATGAATCCGTCACAAATACAGGACTGGACGGTCTTGTTTGGGTGGAGGACGAGGTGAGCGGGAGGTGGTGAAGTACTTCAAAGTGAAGGAGTACTCCGGCGCAGACCGGCGATCTTTTAAGGGACCGTCTAGCTTGGATACCCTTTAAGGAAATGTTTTACCAGAACTGACTTCTTGAGCCATTGCCGGCTTGCGGTTGGCTGAGGATAAGTATATTTAAAATCATCCAAGTAGAACTCTTCGTCCATAACTCATTTGACGAACACATATATTTTTTTCTTTTGTATTTTCGGACTCGGCGGCTGACGCCTCGAACCATCTTGGACGGGAGAAATCAGCATGTCCCAATTCACACGAGATAATTTGTGGAAGGAGTATGCAAAAATGGCTGTAGAAAAGGGCGAAGCTTAGTGGTAATTCTTTTTTTTTTTTTTTTTTTTTTTTTTTTTTTTTTTTTTGATTGGTATCCAATTCTTGGACGTAGGTCACTCAAGAAGGAGAACGTCAGAGACTTGGGCTGACCAGGTTCTGTCTCCATGCTCGTCCTACATTGTTTCCCAAACTCTTGGGTGAGAGTCAAATCCCCAGAAGACGTCCAAACTTGGACGGTCCACTCTTTTGGGACTATGCTCAAATCGGAAAATTGTTTTCAAATCTTGGGCCAGAAGTGCGTCCCAGAGGAAAACGTCCATACTTGGGCGGTCACTGCTTTAAGGACCGAGGCACAAATCCAAAGGGTGTTTCCAAATCTTGGACGAGGTCGTCCCGGGGAAGGAGAACGTCCGGGGACTTGGACGGTCACTCTTTTGGAGACCCGGCTCGTCCAGGGTGTTTTCAAATCTTGGACGGAGTCGTCCCAAGAAGGGAACGTCGAGCTTGAGACGGGGTCCCCTCCTTGGGACAGGCTCGTCAAAGAATATTTTCAAATGCTTGGGCCCGAGGGTCGTCCCCGGAAGGAGAACGTCAAACTTGGGCTGGTCACCCCCTCTTGGGACCATGCTCGTCCAAGATTTGTTCAATTCTTGGACGGGTCACGTCTTTAGTACAATGCTCGTCCAAGAATGGGTGTACCAATTCTTGGACGAGAAGGTCGTCTCGAGATGGAACGTCCGAGACTTGGACGGTCACCTTCTTGGAGCCATGTTCGTCCGAAAGTTGGTGTCCCGTTCTTGGATGAGTCACCCAAAAGGAGAAGCATCCAGACACCCAGATGGATTCTCCTTATTCTTGGGGTCATGCTCGTCCAAGAGTTTTGCCCCCCGTCTTAGACGAAAAACTGACTAAAGCAAGAAATCGTCCGAGACTTGGGCCAGTTACCTCTTTAAGGACCGTACTCGTCACAGTTCTTGCATCCAATTTTTTGAGAGTGGAAGGCCATGAACGTCCATATTTGGGCCCGGTCACCTTCTTGAGACCATTCTCAAGTACGTATTTTTACAATGGTAGTTATTTCTTTTTGTGGACGATCGGTGCGATGCCTTAACTTTTGCAGAAAAATGCTCCTGAAAACAAGCTTCCACAGGGAAGTGCGTCCTCGTCGAGGAAGAGGCCCTCACTGTGACTGACCGTATGGCGAAGAAGCCAAAGGGCTTTACAAGGAAGAGGGCGGATAAGTGGGCTCCTGTTGCCCGGAGTGGGGAGAAAAGCGTGCCTCCCCCGCAGCGAAGACTCTTAAAGAGCACGTCAAGCTATAGGATCGGCCGAGGAGGTAAGGGATGCTGCCTTGTTGTGCCGCTCGGTGTTTGCCGGCCGACTGCGAGGTCGACCCCAGTGCGCCACGGCTTTGGTTGCGCCGGGAGCTGATCTTTGCTTTGCCGAAAACTATCCGGGTTCGGCGCTCAGTGGCAAAGGCTAGTGCCACCAGATGCCCACAGGCTGTTAGGGCGGCGTCGATTTTACCGTGCGGTGAGGTCGTATTACGCCTGACATGGATTGGGACGATGCGAGGTCGGTGGACGGATCAATGAGTCAGATCCAGTAGGCAGTAAATCGTCTTCCCTGTCGAGATCGCCCGGCTCTCTCCCCCTCTTTCAGATAAGGGCAAAGCCACTGCTTATTCCCCAACTCCTCCTTGCTTGATTCGGGCAGGAGTCTTCTCACGCCTTGCCAAAATGTCAAGGCCGGAAAAGCTGACCTGGCGGGGAGCTCTTCAAATCCTTCCACTGGATCCTACATCGAGTTAAAGGGAGCGTCCGCCGAGCATGTGGGCTACATGTCTCGGCTTGCTTGCCGAGGTATTGCTTTATAGCTTGCCTTTGTTTTATACTTGTATAAATTTTTGCTTTACAAATCGTCTAACAACTTGCCTTGTTTTCCATGCCCCGACTTAAGCTGCTGGCCATGCTAGCGAAGGTCAGGCGCCAAGGCTTTAGAAAAGAGAATAAAAACGGCTCGTCCATTTGGCAACTACAATAGTGACAAAGCCATCCATGATATTGAGATGGCTAACACTCTCTTCGTCAATCCACACAGAGGCTTTGGAGAAGAGATCGGCACTCTGAGTCACGAGAACAAGAATGGTCTTGTTAAAATCAACCATTTATATCTTAGAAGCGGGATCGTGCCAAGGATGATCATAAGACGCTCTCTCTGATGAGTTGAAAGGCGAAAAAGGGATGTAGCTCTTGTCTAGCCGCTTGGGCGGTTGAGAAAGAGAAGAACATTCTCCTAAGGAGCAGGGCTGCCCGTCTGGAAGGGCTGACGAGAAAGTCGCTCGACGACGCAAGGAAGGGTTGAAACAAGTCAGTCGATCTGACGAAGAATTTGAGCCGTCAAAGCCTTTGGGATGCTGGCTGAGAAGCAAAGGGTCCCGGCGTTCGTCGTCACGGAGTATCAAGAGGCGTTCATCGGGCTATGGTATGCGCCGAGGAACCTCAGGAGTTTGCAAAGTCGAGCCGCCGAAGGCTGCTGCCGAGGTGGAAACCTAAAGACGACCAAGGACCCGTTCGAAAGTGAAGCCTAAGCTTAGGTTTATTTTCATGCTTCTTTGTAACTCTTGCTCCTACTTTGTAATTCTTCACAAATCATATATGAAAGAATATTTTTTATCGATTCCACTGCCTTTTATCTTTACGAACACTAATTTTTGACCAAGTATAATAGCACCTTCGTCCTAAATCATCGAGGACGTGCCGCTTTCCCATGAGTTTACAAAATTTTAATCTTAAGTAAAAATGTGACTGCGTCACGAAAATTGGACGGTCTCCCTGTTAATATGAGTTTGATAATTGCATATGCATCAAGTACCAAAAAAGGTTAAATGCCAGGACCGACATCTAAAAGTACCATTAAGGAGAAGCGTCTTACGCGGGCGATCACCTTCTTGAGGCCATCTTAAATCTCACAAAATTTGCCTCAATTTTGGCGCGAGGATTACCCAATGAAGAGAACGTCCATACTTGGACGACCACCTTCCCTGAGGCCACCTTAAATGCCCGAGGCCATCAGGTTTTGGGCGACCCCGATCGATAGCTGCGTCCTATATACTTACGTAATCCCAGGTTCTTGGGCTTAGCTCAATCAAATATCGAAAGGGCTAAAATCGAAGAAGGAGCGCCAGACTTAGGTGAGCTCTCTGAAGTTGATGGGCGACGTTAGATCCATGTTCACATAATGTTTTAGCCGGCTTCCTTGAGGGAGCCTCACTTCGTCATTAAGTAGCGATCCACTTACTAGAATGCTGGACTACCTAAGGCGTAAAGTATTTTTGAAAGTAAGCATCCTTTACTAAGGGCTTATTTCGAGGCCGGCTTTCTCTCGGAGACTATTTAACGTTACTTCTTACTAGAGGTTTTGTCGGTCTGATGGCCATATATGCATTATTGGCGCGGTCTCTTTGAGGAGTGATGTTTGGCGTAAATGCTAGCTATTCGACGTTACTGCTTTTGTTTGTATTTTTGTCCAAGTTATTGTCACTTTTAGGCTTGATGGCTTGATTTTAATGCCCCAAAGTGAAGCGACTTGGTGAAAATAAACAAAAAGATAAGATAGTAGGAATTGTATTATATATTTACCTTGATGTGAAAGCCGAGATGCATGTATACGATTCTTTTCTTCCTTATATGTCCGTGGCACTTTGGAGTAACTACAAAGTACAATACTTATATGTGAGGATCACTGAGTGAGCGTGGTAATTCTTCTAAGTTATCCCCCGGCAAATTCAGTGTTCGTTGAATAGTTCGATCCATCTAGACTTTGCGGACGAAAAGTCCCCTTTATGTATTTCTGGACAATCGGATAAGGTCCTTCCCGATTTGGTGTTAGTTTTCCCAACTCTTTGGCACAAGTCCGATCGCTTCCGTTTCCCTCGAGCAAGATCCCCCCTTTGGCGGTCGTCTAACGACTCTTTTGTTAAACTCACAAGCCATACGCGATTTATATAATTGCATTCTTAGCAAGGCATTGCCCCCGACCCGGGACTTGGTCCAGGCCGTCCGCAATGCGGCCCCGGTTAGCTTCCTCCCGTGTATAACATGATCTCTTAGGGTGGGCTCCTCGAATCTCCTGAGGCAGTACGGCTTCGGTCCCACCATAGACTAGCATGAAAGGCGTCCACTTTGTAGAATTCTTAGCAGTTGTTCTAATGGACCATAATACCGATTGCGGTTCTTGACCCGTTGCCCTTTGGCATTGTCCAACTTCTTCTTGATTCCATTTGATAGAATCTTGTTGAAGGGACTAGAGCTTGCCCATTAGCTTGTGGGTGGGCGTCTAGCTGCCCAGTGAGCTTTGATTTCTCTTCCCAACTGACCGATCTTTCGGCTTAGGCATTTGAGCCCGTGGACCATTATCAAAGACGATTAGGCGAGGCATCCCAGATCGAGTTATAATGTTCTTCCGGATGAGAGCCCTTGGCGTCGCTTGTTGTTATTCCTCGCATGGCTTCATCCTATCCATTTAGTGAAATAGTCCCTTTGCTTACAATCACAAACTTCTTTTTGCCCGGCGGCCACGGGGAAAGGTCCTAGGATATCCATGCCCGTTTGGCAAAAGGCGGGAGGAGAGCAAGATGGGGGTCAAATAGTTGGACGGCTTCGATGCACATTCCCATGCTTCGACAATTGTCACATTTCTTTGCATAGCCTATAGCATCCTCCTTTAAGGTAGGCCGGTAGTACCCCGTCCTTAAAGCCTTCTCGCTAAGGCTCTTCCCAAATGTGAGTGCACAAGCTCCCTCATGGAGTTCTTTCGGGGACTTCCAGACCGTCGTCTCACGGTGACGCACTTGAGTAGAGGCGGTTGAACGACTTCTTGTAAAAAGTGTCTCGTCCCATACTTCAAACCACTTGTCTCTGGCCTTCACATACTTGGCCTACGGGATCCGAAGGCGATCGCCCCCGTCTTCTTGTATTCAATGATCGGCTCCATCCAGGACATTCCTCGAGTGAGAAACATAACCTCCTCTTGGTCGATGCTCTTTTTGGGTTTGACTTCCCAAGCCCATTCTTAGTACCTCACCCTCGGCCGAGGCGCCTTTGAGAGCGTCGGCTTGATGATTTTCGACCTGGGTATTTGGTGAGAACAAATCGTTTTAGTGGCTCAATCTCATCCTTGATCGAGTCGCATCTATTTGCTCATTGATGCTTCTTTGCATTCAAAATCTCCGTTGACACAGTGACAACTAGGAGAGAGTCCGATTTTGCCTCAATTTCTGCTCCGCTCGCCTTGCACATTTTGATTCCGGCCGAGAGTGCTTCATATTCAACTTCGTTATTGGACGCTTTGAATTGGAATCTTAATGCATATTCAAATTTGTCCCCTTCGGGAGATTGACCAAATGATCCACCTGCTCCACTCCCCGTTGATGTGTGGACGATCCATCGACCATGAGCGTCCAATGCTTCCTTCCTTTAGGTTGGATCGAGATATTTGCTTTATGGTTGGCCGAGTAAGCTCAACTATAAAATCGGCCAAGGCTTGCCCCTTAATGGCCTTCCTTGGTTCGAATGATATATCAAACATGTTGAGCTCGGCCGCCCCTTTTAACATTCGCCCAGTGACTTCCATCTTACGAACTTGCTTCAAAGGGTGATCGGTATAAAGCCAGTATACGTGCCTAAAAGTAGGGCCTTAACTTTCTCTTGGCCATATGGAGGCCAATCCAAACTTTTCAACATTAGTATACCGGTTTTCCGCGTCCTTGAGCACGTGACTCACGAAGTATATTGGAATACGGACGGATTCTCTTTTTCAGCCAACGGGCCCGGCACTTACGCAAGCGGGATCACGGCCAGTATGCAAACAATTTTTTCCCCCTCAATGGTGACCAACCTAGGCAATTGTTGAAGATGATCTTTGACTCTTTGAAGAAGTCAGTTCCCCCTCTATTGTCCATTCAAACTTGGCTTTTTCTTGATCGTGGCAAAGAAGTGATGGCACTTGTCGCTGACTTAGACAAATACGTCGAGGGGCGGCCAGACATCAGTCGGCCTCTGCGCCTCTTTTACCTTGAAGGAGACTTCGTGTCTAGAACGGCTTGAATCTTTTCGGGGTTGGCTTCTATTCCCCTACGATCCACCGAGAAACCTAAAAACTTGCGACAAAAACCCAAAGACACATTCTTGGGATTCAGCTTGACTTGTATTTCTGAGAGTTTCAAAAGTTTCTCTCAAATCATCTACATGACTTTCTTCTTGACGGCTCTTGACTATCATATCGTCGATATATGCCTCCATATTTCGTCCCTAGTGTGGTGAAAAACATCATTGATCAATCTTTGAAAAGTGGCCGGAGCATTACGCGGGCCGAATGGCATCCTCGGCCCGGCCGTACGGCCCTTTTTCAGTAATGAAGGACGTTTTGTCACGATCCCTGCGGCCACATGGGGATTTGATGAAAACTCGAATAGGCGTCCATGAAGCTCGGCAACATGGCCCGGCCGTGGAGTCCGCTAGACGATCCAACTTAGGCAAAGGAAAGCTGTCCTTAGGACATGCCTTGTTGAGTCCGTGTAGTCCACACACATTCTCCGGCTACCATTGGACTTCGGCACTCATAACCACATTTGCTATCGTCTGGATAGTAAGTTGCTGATGAACTTGGATTCGACAACTTACGGACTTCTTGGTCGGCGGCACGGTTTCTAGCGGGTCCCGAATATCTCTTCTTAGACGAACCGGTTTCAAATTTGGGGTCGACATTCAAACGGTGGACGGCTACTTCCGGATCAATTCCGGCATCTCTTACGCATGATAGGCAAACACATCTTGAAACTCTTTCAACAAGTGGACTAGACGACCCTTCGAAACCGGGGCGAGCGAAGATCCAGCTTTGAGGGTCCTTTACCGGACGAGCTTCATCCGGACATACTTCTTCGGGGGGCTTCTCTGGCTCACGGGACGTTCTCTTGATAGTCCCATAATGGCCGTAGCTTCTTCGGACCGAGGAGGGTTCTTCCTTGATGATTTCATATTTCCTCTTTCTTTGGGGAGATGTTCGAGACGCCTTCCTTGAGGGAAGCGAGAGGCGTCGAGGGCTCTCAATGGTCGGCTTTAATCCCAGGACGTTTTCCTCTCATTGGTCATCTTCGTCTGTTCTTTCTCTACTTAGGCGTTCTCCTTTCGGCTATGAACCTTCGTCGATCTTTCTCTTTCCAGACGTTTCCTTTCGCCCGGCAACACAAATCTGCGTGCACGCCTTGCTTATCGGCTTTCCATGATGATGGTTTGAGTAGTTAGGTAACATTCCCTAGCCGCTGTTGGTTCTCCATACAAAGAGCCCGATCTTGCCGTCGTCACGCTCGTGCTTCATCGGCCTCGAGGTGAGTTCCTATCACCGCTTTGATATGATTCGGGGTTGGTGCGTCCAAGAATGACATTGTAAGTCACATCAAATCTCGGACCACCAAGAACTTGATAAACGAGTTCTTGAGGCTTCCTTCTCTCCAGCTCGGACGAGGGCGACGTGACCGTTCCCTGGGAGTGGATGGCTCCTCCCGAACCCCGATTGATGGGATGGTGGCCGGGGACCCAGTTGCGTTCGTGAGCCTCAGCCCGGACAAGCAATCAGCACTAGCCAGTGTCCGTCGAACTTCCGGTGTCGATCGGGATTCTTCTCACTCTCGAAGTTTGCTATTTTCATTTCTCTACGACCAAGGGGTCATCATGGGGAGTCCTCGAGCCTACCCCGATCTTGCTCCTTCTAACTACCCGCCCTTGGAAAGGCTCGGCCTTCGTCGATCGGCCTAACAAAACTTGGCCGAGCTCCCTAAGGTAGTTTTGTGCCCTCGATTAAGTTAGTCCCAAGCAGCAAAACCACCGAGATTACGAAACAGACATCTTAAATGCATTGTGCTTGCACTCTCTTTCTTCTTGTTATGCCGATCATCTCTCGCCCAGGAACTTCCTTTTACTTGCGGCATGTAGGAATTCATCTTTCCTTTTAGGGCCAACTCTTCCAAAGCTCTTCGGTGCTTACATTCATTAATCTCATGACCACAATCCTTGTGGAAGTGGCGATATTTGCTCTTATCCTATTTACATAAGGTGTTTTCATCTCATTGGGCCTTCGGCTCGTAGTTGATCCTTGATCTTTACTTGAGAATGGAATATTGGTCTTTGTTAAACTCAATAGGATTGGATGAGGATGGCTCGGCCAACTTTCTCTTACTCCTTCTGGATGAAGTGGTGAAGTGGCTATAGCCCAGTCTCGGCCTTTTGGGGTTGCTCTTCTTTGGTGAGCGACCTCTTGACTTCTTGGACTCGGGATGTTTTGCTTCGGCACACTTCGGTAGCGTGGATAAACGCTTCCGCCTCTCTCAAAGCTTCAGCAAAAGTGGAGATTTTCTTCTTAACAAGGTCAAACTTGAAACTTCCCGACACTTGGAGCCCTGATGAAGGCGTGAAGGCTACCGGCATTAAGATCTTGGATGCGGGGAGTGCTTACAGGTTAAATCTCTTAACAAAACTCCTAAGGGCCTCCTTAGGTCCTTGGGCAAACCTTGCCTAGGTGCATGCTTGTCTTTTGTTCTTGCTTGTTGACATGAAAATGACTAGTGAATAAGCGAGTTCGGTAAAATTATTGGCAGGGCGGGTGGGGGAAGATTATTGAACCCCTTGCAAGAATTTCTCCGCTTCAAGGTAGGTAGGGAAATTCTTACACCAAGTATCGTCCACTCCTTGGACGTACATCGATGTTTGTAAGCGGAGCGGTGATCATCAGGATCGGTTGTTCCATCAAAGGCTCAATGGTTGGGAGTTTTACCTTTGGGAAGGGGCGTATCAGTGATCTGGCGCGAGAATGGGGTAGGCCGGTTGATGGGAGGGCTCCAGTGTCCCTCGATAGGTATGAACTCCTTGCGATACTCTTTCCATTGAGGATTGGATGAAGTGTTGGCTGGTTTGAGACGCCTATAAACCATGGAGGCTGAGCCACGGTCTTCTCCTGTCGTGGATGGAGAGTGGCTTAAGCCGGCCTTCCCTGCAGACGACAACCTCAAAGGAGGGTCTCTCGAGGTATGGGGTAGAT